>APFE030819893.1:0-14634 GCA_000404065.3 Pinus taeda | reverse complement strand
TCTTCAATCTTTGATCCATAAAAAAATCTTAGTTGGTGGTGATAATCGCTGTTTGATCCTCAATCCCTCCTTGACAACCACCACAAAACTCTTCCCCTTCCTTTTTCAACACTCAAAAACAGAAATGAAGAAAAAAAGACAGTTTCATTTTTCTAGCCACGGCCTAGCCTGCCCGGCGATATTTTCTATCGTCGCACGATATTGGAGCCAAAATATCGCGATATTTTCTCGGCGATATTTCGGCTCGCCGAAAATATCATGATGTTTTCGATTATCGGCGGTATCTCGCCAATATTATCATCACTGGATATTAAAATAATTAATATTTTTAATGGAGTTCCTAAGTCTAAACTTAGGAAAAATAAACTATTAATGGGTATTAATATAAAATTGGGTTAGAAGGTTCCAAAAGTCATGGATCAAGCCAAATCTAATCTTAGCCGTTGGTTAGAGATTTAATCTCGTCCATTGAAGGACCAACGAGAAAAGTATAAGAGGAGGCTTGAGGGTCAGTTGGAAGATACACTAGAGTGATCAGTCATTCGATTTTCTAGAGCGGCTTTTGCTAAGAAAAGTCGAATCAGTGATCAGTTTGTAGCGAGGGGCAGTGAGTACGAGACAGAGAGGCAGAGATAGTGCCGGAAGACTAGCGCAGAGGCAAAGAGGCAGACGCAGAAGCCAGATGGAGCCACACAGAGGCTAGCAGAGATAGTGCAGAGGCCGGGAGGGCCTGCATCATCCACGCATAGGCTGTTGGAGTGATACAGAGAGCCAAAGGTTGCACAGAGCCTCAAAGAGTTGACACAACGGGTTTTGAGGCTGATGCAGAGGCCAAGAGGGCTAATGCAATGCTTCATTTATGCTGGAGAGGGTTTCGCGGGGTAGATTTTTGAATATCTGCTTCCGAATAGAGAGGTATTACTACCGGATTATTTTCTCTATCCGGTGAGCCAGTTTGACACCTAGTTGTACTCAAGGATTAAATGCATAATAAAATAACCCTCAGAATTGCTGCACCAGTTTTCCCAAGTTGGGTTTTTCTGAGGACGAGTTGTCCAAAAATAACGGTGTCACTTGTGTGTTTGCTATTTCTTTCAGCTGTTGATCTGTAGATGGTTGAGAGTATATTATGTTTATTTCGATCTTTATATGTTTAAATAACTTGTTCGTAATCAACAAGTAGGAGAAATAAACCAGAAAATACAGATAAAATTTTTAACGGGTAATACTTAGAAATTTAAACAAAATCCTCTATGCTAGAGTTCACATGGGTTGATTTCAATGTGAACCAAAGCTTGTGCAAGAGGAGATATTAACTTGTAAGGTCTTCCTTCACGGATACCAATTACTATAGCATTCTCTATGCTTGAGTTCTTACTCCATACTACAACTTTTCCATCAATGAAAGCTACTCTATCACCCTTATGTTCTAAACTTGAAATAGAAAGTAAGTTCTTATGCAAACTTGGAACAAATAAGATGTTCTTGAGATGAATGTTGCTTCCATTTTCTAGCTCTATAGAGGTTGATCCAATTCCTCTTATAGGGTAGCTCTTATTATCTCCAAGTTCCATTGAGTAAGAAGATTTTCCCTTTGATAATGTCTTCAATTGTTTGTGATGACCAGTCATGTGTCTTGATGCACCACTATCGATTACCCAAATGCTCTCGTCTTGGAATGTGCTAGTGAGTGCTAAAAAGAGACCTTCATCCTTTGTCTTGATTACTTTCTTCTTTGTGGTAAATAGAAAATTTCCGTGCTTCCTTGATGCCTTTCTTGAAATGACTTGCTATCTTTGAACACTTCTTGAGGAACTTCTTTAATGAAATGGAGATCTTCATAATGCCCTTAGCCAACCTTAGCTCTGATACCATGTTGAAATCTATAGGGCAATGATTAAAGTGATTTCTCTTTACTTGATAACTGCTTGTGATATATTTTTACTTATTATCCTTGTTACTTATTATTATGTGTGTGTATCATCAAACAACTACCAAAACAAGAAGAAGAACACAAAATATAGGTTGCAAGTCAAGGCCAAAACCTCTCCACTTGAGAGGAAAATTCGAAAATCTCTTCTCTTCCTTATAGATTCTTCAATTGACGAATTCCAAGACCTTAAGACTGAACCCAATACCTTCCAAGACCAAGACCAACCTCTCCGGATGATGTGCTAACCTTGATCCAGTCAAACCCAGTCAAATCTCTTCCAGTAGCACTTCTTTGACCTCTAGCTGCAGAATTTCTGCCTCCACTGCAGATCTGAAATCTTGCCACCCCCCAGCAGTTGCTGCTGCCACATTGTGAGCTTCGATATGCCTTCTAAGCCTTCCTTTGACCTTTGCTTGCCTTTCCCTCACTTCTGGAGCTTGAGGATGACCCTTGGTGACCTTTGCTTGGCCTTCTTGCCTTCGTTTCTCCAAGATCGAACTTGTAGATAGAAACTCTAGATTTGTTGCAGAAACCCTAGTCTTTCTTAGCACGTGTGAGAGAGAAATAGCCCAAACAAAGGTCTCCTTTGTCCTCTTCCTTTTTCTTTGCCTTCTTCTTCCTCCTTCTTAGCTAGAATGAGTGTTGGATGAATCTCTCTCAAGGAGGTCGAGTTTCCTTCTATATATAGGTTCTTCAGGTTGGACGTGGTTCTTCCTTTTACTTTGACTTGCCAACTGCCAGGTCGACTTGGTCTTGGAGGGTATTTTGACTCTTTAAATGACAAAAATAATTTTCTTTATAAGTTACAATGTGCCTGAAGGGGTCTTCAACTTATGACAATGACTCTTTTGACTTCTTGACCTAAGACAAACCCTAGAAGCACTTAATGGGTGCTTGACCTATAAAATAAAAGATCTTGAGCATGAAACCCATGCTCCAAAATCAGTAATAATAATTTTACTTTCATTTTACAATTTACAAAAATCAAAAGTACATTTCATCTTTATGAAGACCGAACTTGATTACACATTTTTCAACAAGATCGCCTTCCAAAATCAAGACCAAAGTCTCGCAAAGATGTTTTCTCCCTAGGTAGGGGTGGCTAATGGTCAACCCTATTAGGTGCTTCCAGCCCCTAAGGGGAAGTAAAATTTCCCTGGTCCACCCTCTAATTGATAGGTTTAGTGAATAATAATGTGGTAATGGATGGGAGAAGACTTGATGGTCAAGTGCCATGGTCAAAGGGACCAACTAATAGGGATGTCCACATCTTGAGTGTATAGATGTGAGGAGGAAGTGTATGTGGATGCATGAGATACCAACTCGGCCTTGACTTTTCCACCCCTCTTGTGCGCCTTTTACTTCTTGATCAATCTTTGTATTATCGCTTATAGCTCAAGGGTTAGAGCTTGCTTTGTATGATGTAACACTTTTATTACGCCTTTAAGATGAGTCAGTTTATATCGCTCATCGGGGTTGGGACATGCAAGGGTTCCTTTTTTGATGTAATGGAGCATCATGTGCTTAGGAACTGGGTGATGGCCATATGAGGTAGGTAGAGCTCATGCTAGGCATTTTCCCACTTGGTAATTCTATTGTTTCGACCATCTTTTGCGTTTTGATATGTTTTTTCCTTTTCTTTCACCAACATAACCTACCAGGGCAAAGTTTCTGGGCCCTACTTGAGGTACGTGAACATATGAGTGCCAAATCACTAAGAACCAATGACAAGTTGTACTAGAAGGATGGAGGTGAGATATAGGGCTTGTAATGTGGCATGGAAGGTGTTAAGTATGATATAGGGAAGATGGAACATGCAATCTCAATCGTGGCTTTCCAAGAAGTACTCCTCCTATGACCCAAAAGGCCTTAAGGGAGGTCACACTGGAGTAGGGTCAAAGATTAACCCCTTGGTAAGGCGAGAGAACAAAATCATGGTCAAGGTTTGTCAATCTTTTAGATCACCCCATCATCCGTACTAAATGTCCAAAACAAACAACTATAAGCACCTAATTGCAAAATGATCAAAATACCTTTTGAATAACAACCTACCTTCATCCAAGAGTTAATACTAGATGGTGAGAGGCACATGGCTTATGTAAATGGCAGAGGCACATGGCATGTCATCTTCTAATGGTGGTTGATAGGGGCTGTTCGCTGTTTGGCTAGCTGTCAAATGTAGGAGAAAAATTTCCTCCTATGGGGTTACCAATTTTGGTGGGCAACATCTGGCTCCAACTCAGGCACGTGAGCTCATTGTAGAGCGCATGATCCATATCCTCGAACGGGGAAACTCCAACAATCCTTGAGCTCGCAGACCTGTAACCTGCACATCCAAATCAATTTGTTTGGAAGCATGTGCATTGGATGTATGTTAATTTTAGGTATGTTCTATGCTGAGAGCAATTTACTTCAAATTTTCATATTAATACTCAGATTAGCAATCACATCAGCATGATAGTAAAGAGCAGGTAGAAGATAAACATAAACATCAGAAGACAAGCCAAGGCAGGATGACACAAGATGTGGCACCAGCCAGGGACAAACCCCAATGTGGGGAAACCCTTGATCAATTTTTCTTATATTCTTCAATAGTTAAGCATAGAGAGAGATAATACAAATACATAAATCTGATATTTATGATAGCAGAAGAAAACCCTTGACCAGAGAAGTCAATGCTGGTCAAACTAGACAGAATCTTCCATCCAAGTGGCATCAACAGGATGCTCATCAAACTGCGCCAAACATAGTCAAATCTTGACCCAAATCATCTCCCAGAATTCTGATGTCTTTTTGCTGCACTGGCTGTCACTGCTTCATGAGATAGGTCATCAACATTCAGTCCTCTTCCTTCATACAGTTAACAATGCAGGTCTTCAAGGTGGGGCTCTACCACTTGTGCAATCCTTAGATCACACTGTGTTGCTGGCTATGGCCTACAACCTAGACCAGCAGCAAGTTAAGCCTATGATCTTCAATCATCAATCAATAATACCAACGCAGCTGTATTGATTCCAACAAGCTTGACTCAATCTGAATATACTGATCTTGGACAAGGACATATTTCTTCACTGTAATGACAGAGGTTTGCCAACCCTATAAACTGTTCTAATGAACAACACATCTCTGCACTGTCACCATACTTCTAGGACACAGTCTTTGATGCTGTCATAATGACTGGTTAGGGCACTTCTTGGTTGTCCAAACAGCCCTAAAACAACGACCTCTAGCTTCTCCTTATTGCGGATTCTTCAGCTCCTCAAGAATTACATCAACGTGCCCAAGCAGTCCTCAAATAGGCCACGTTGTCACCTACAACAATGTGGCATTTAGGACAACAACTTAGATGACTGTAACTAGGTATCTTGTAGCTAAGTATAAGGGCTTCTCCTATTGCGGCTCAAGGCACAATTTGATAGCTGCTTGAGACCTCCATTTTCAGTGGTTGGAACCTTCTCCTTTCACTGCAGCTAGGGCAGATAGAAGCCTCTTGAGACTGCGGATTAGGCTAAGGTCTAGACTGCGGATTAGGGACCTGTTAAGCTGCGTGTTGAAGCTCCCTTTGACTGCTAGAGCTCCCCTAGGACTGTGGCCAAATCTCTTCATTCTGCGGCTAGGTTAAGACTAGTATCCTCCCATTAGGACTGCGGCTAGCTGTGTGTGGAAGACTGTGGCTAGGTTCTTTTTGGAGCTTCCTTTGGCAGCATATAGAGGCTCCTTTAAAGCTTCTCCTTGTTGCGTAGAAGAGCCTCCTTTAGGACAGCATAGGAACCTCTCTTCACTGTGATAAGACTCCTTCATGACTGTGTCTAGATGTCTCATGACTGTAATTTAGGGCAGTGTATAAGACTAGGGCACTCCCTCTAAGACTCCTCCTTTAGGCCTATGTCTAGATCTCATTAGGGCAACGTAGAGGTCTCTCCATGACTGTGGCTTGGGCACTCCCTCTAGATCTCTCTTTCATCAAAACCGAAACAAAATGAAGAGAGAGATCGCAAGAGGTGTGTGTACAAAATGACTTGAAGGCCTCTTCTATTTATAATAAAACGTTGAGGATAGATGGGGGTAATTTGGTTGCTGGCCGACCTTGATGAATTGTCACATAACACAAATAAATTCATATCTCCATAAATACATGTCGGAATTGGATGATATTTAGATCAATCCTACACCTCTTGACGAGAGGAATCCAAGAAAAATATCAGCTGCCATAAATGAGAAGACCCACATGGAGTTCGGCCCTAGTTGCCAATTTTAACAGTGTAGGGTATCACCCATGTTTTAATGATGATATAAATTCGTACGTAAAATAAAATCTACTCTAAATGCAATCTAATCGATGATGAAAAATGATACGAAAATGCAAGATGTTAGGATGCTCACACAATATGCAATGCAACTAACTACTATGCATGATTTAGTCAGTTTCCATAAAAAAGTCAGGTGGCTCTTTTTCACCAGTGAAGGTAAAAGTTCACCATCAAGTTTAGCAATGTAGCCCATACCTAGTTTTCCATGGATCCTAACAACAATTGTGTCTTTATCAACCAAGACAAGATCACCAATTTGGTATTCTTTCTTTGGTCTTTGGACTTATTGCTTTTTGGTGATTGTCTGCCTCTTGTTAGACTTCTTAATGTGACAAAAATGTTGTGAAGCAAGAGGATTGTTTGACTTTGGGGGCCCACCAGGTGGCTCTTTTTCACCAGTGAAGGTAAAAGTTCACCATCAAGTTTAGCAATTTAGCCCATACCTAGTTTTCCATGGATCTTAACAAGAATTGTGTCGTTATCAACCATCACCAGTGAAGGTAAAAGTTCACCATCAAGTTTAGCAATGTAGCCCATACCTAGTTTTCCATGGATCCTAACAGGGATTGTGTCTTTATCAACCAAGACAAGATCACCAATTTGGTATTCTTTCCTTGGTCTTTGGACTTATTGCTTTTTGGTGATTGTCTGCCTCTTGTTAGACTTCTTAATGTGATAAACATGTTGTGAAGCAAGAGGATTGTTTGACTTTGGGGGCCCACCAGGTGGCTCTTTTTCACTAGTGAAGGTAAAAGTTCACCATCAAGTTTAGCAATGTAGCCCATACCTAGTTTTCCATGGATCCTAACAGGAATTGTGTCTTTATCAACCAAGACAAGATCACCAATTTGGTATTCTTTCTTTGGTCTTTGGACTTATTGCTTTTTGGTGATTGTCTGCCTCTTGTTAGACTTCTTAATGTGATAAACATCTTGTTGCAATGCAACTAACTACTATGCATGATTTAGTCAGTTTCCATTAAAAAAGTCAGGTGGCTCTTTTTCACCAGTGAAGGTAAAAGTTCACCATCAAGTTTAGCAATGTAGCCCATACCTAGTTTTCCATGGATCCTAACAGGAATTGTGTCTTTATCAACCAAGACAAGATCACCAATTTGGTATTCTTTCTTTGGTCTTTGGACTTATTGCTTTTTGGTGATTGTCTGCCTCTTGTTAGACTTCTTAATGTGACAAACATGTTGTGAAGCAAGAGGATTGTTTGACTTTGGGGGCCCACCAGGTGGCTCTTTTTCACCAGTGCAGGTAAAAGTTCACCATCAAGTTTAGCAATGCAGCCCATACCTATTTTTCCATGGATCCTAACAGGAATTGTGTCTTTATCAACCAAGACAAGATCACCAATTTGTTATTCTTTCTTTGGTCTTTGGACTTATTGCTTTTTGGTGTTTGTCTGCCTCTTGTTAGACTTCTTAATGTGACAAACATCTTGTGAAGCAGGAGGATTGTTTGACTTTGGTGGCCCACCAGAATGGTCTTGACTTACAACTTTTTGACTCTTACTAACAATGGCCTTGCTAATAGGGGCAAGGAATAGGAAGGGCTCAATATCTTCAACATGATCAGGGATCTGTAGTTCCCTATATAAGACAAATGGTGTCCCATCATAGGTATGGACGGTGGCATATGAAAAATCCATTTGCAATTGGCTACCTATTGATGCACACCATTTTCTTGAAAATAACATATCTAAGGCATCCGACATATTAATGACTACTGTATCCATCATACGTATTCCAGGTTTGAGGTGTGAGGTGACAGGAAGAGATATACATTGGCAAGCCACAATTTTAGGCTCAAGGCTCCAAGAGGATGCAATACACTTTCCTTAGAGAGACCAACTATAAGCAAACCAAGACTTAGCGGTTGATTAATGAGTTGATAGTTGGAGTGGCCAAAGGTCTAGGTGAGGGGTGAAAGTGTTTCAAATAATGATTTTCAACAAGAACAAGGAACATGAAACCCTCAAGAAGACCCCAAGTTGAAGCTATATCCAAAAATAGGGTTAGCTTAGGGCTAGTAACTAGGGAAAATAATTTTATGGACGGAATTGAAGTGAATGCCTACCAAAAGGAGGGATTTTGTGGCAACCACTCTCCTCTTGGCATTTAGACTCTCCAACTTCGAAAATTCCTCCTCTAGGAATTCGCACCAAGCCCTAGCTTGGTCGCTTGGCCTTGAAGGGTTCAAATTAGGGCAAACAGAAAGGAGAAAATTTATGGATAAAGGTTGAAGTATATCTTCAACAAATTAGGGCATAATTAACATAACCAAGAATCAACATTATTCGATACATTAGACATGAACAAAATAGGTATTCACCAATTGAGGGCACTTACAAGATAACGTGCAAAGGTTCCATCCATTCGACCAAAGAATAGCTCCAAAGATAACCAAAATCATCTCCTAATATCAAAGTGCATTTATAGATCCAATATCTACCATAAGAAAAGAGGGTTGAAATTTCTTTAGAGAGAGAGGTTAAATTTTCCATGTGTGTGATGATAATTCGATACAGATGATCTCTCCTCTATTTATATGAGGAGTCATAAAGTCTGTTTTAGCCTAATGCCCCTAGAAATTATCAATAATGTGCAAGAAACATCCTAGGTCACAAGCTGACCTAGTATCCTATGAAAAACATAATAACTCTCCACACATGTGAGTTGAAATAAGAGAGGGTGCTAACGTCATGCAAGCATATGCCTTTTGAGTGTTGATGTTGAGGGAAATGGCTGCCATAATATGTGTAGAAGCTCTCTAAAATCAACCTCTAGGAGCTGGTACTTAGATCTTAGACATATTTCATTTGTGGACCTCAATTTTGGTTTGGGGCACAAAAGGTGGTCTCATGAGTATCCAAGTGGCTAAAATGCCTGTCTCTACTCCAACATTGAGGGCTCTCATGGTGTTGCTAGCCCTCCCATGTCTCAATGTACGAGACCGTCCTCATCTGGGCCCTGGATTAGCTGTCATCCCATCTGATCAATGCTAAGCTGATTGAGGGCATGCTGGCCCAGGTGCATCATCCCATAAAAGTCAACAATGTGGGGCAAAGTGCTGGAACACTGTGGGTGCTACTAATTTGGCAGGTCAGGGACAAATTTCCCTCCATTGGAGAGCCTTCTTCGTCTAGAGAAGCCCCTACTAGCCCTTGGAAAAATTTAATTTGGTCAAGGAAAAATGCTATTTTTAAGGTGAAACCCACATGTGCACAAAAGTACAAGTTGGCCTAGGCAAGCTAATTTGACCCCTTGAGACACACATAAATAGACCTCATGTCACATCACTTTGGATCATCATGACACAATCATTCTTTTCTTAGATTGGTTCATACAACTTTGAAATTGTAGGTTCATCTTCACATGTGCAAAGGAGAGAAGGATTTTATGTTCCCTGAATTCATCTTTTGTTTTGGGACTTTGACCAACGTTGACTTTTTGGACTTGGAGCTTGGGTTGACTCTGATTTTCTGATCTGTTTGGAAGGCCAAGTTGAATGGAAGGTTGACCAAACTTTTCTAAGGCACATTGACCAACGTTTACTGAAATTGGAGACCTAAGGTTTCCGTAGGTCAAAGTTTGACTTTTACTAGATTTGAAGGCACTGTTTTGGGATTGTTTTGACTGAGCTTTGGCTAGCATAGAAGGCCGCGTTTATTGACTGTTGACCGAGCTGATTTAAAGGTGGTTTGATTGTTGAATGTTCACTGGTTAGGGCTGCTGCTGCTGTTGACTTTGACCAAAATTGCAAATTTGACTTTTGAGCTCATCATTGGATTGGATATTGGTTAGTTGATTCTTGAATAGTCAAAGGTTTGACTTTGACTCATTATTGATGAATAGGAACATTGTATCTCTTTGCTGAACATTTGATGACAATCTAATAGAAGAAGAATTTTTGAAAGGGTTTTTCCCCCCTGTGTGGTTTTTCCCTAGCCTTTGACCAAATCTTGTGTCTCTCTTGTTCTTGTTCTTGACTGTCTTCTATTACATTTGGATTACTATTCTATCTACAATTGTTTACTGTTATTGGAAGATTGAATTTATTGGATAAAGTGATTGCTAATTGAAGAAGAATTATTGTGATTGCTAAATTAACATGGTATCGGAGTTGAGGTGAAGACAAGCCCAAGGAGACAAGAGACTAAAGAAAATACCTTTGAAGGAATCTAATTGGAAGATGCTACTTGGTTAAGATGTTTACCTCATATTTCAAGGAGGGAGAGAAGTTGAATGACTCATCAAATTTTGATGCTTGGAAGATTAGGTTGGAAGTAACTTTGGATGAGAATGATGTCTTAGAATATGTGGAAGGAAAAGTACTTGAGTCCCCAGAAAATGCTCCTACTGCTGCCAAGGCCAAGTACAACAAAGGTGAGATCAAAGCCAAGAAAATAATTATCGATTCTTTGAGAGATCATTTGCTTACTTACATTTCAAAGTTGAAGAAGTCTAAGGATATCTATGATAAGTTGGTTGGGATGTATGAGGTCAACAATTTGAATCATATTCTCTCCTTGAAAAATCAACTCAAGGGACATCAAAATGAATAAGGGAGAGATTATGCAGTCATACTTCATGAGGATATCCCAACAAAAGCATCAATTGTTGACTGTTGGAGAATCTATGTCTGATAAGGTGGTTCTCATTGCACTTCAAGGTCTTCCTTCAATTTTGGAGACATTCATAATTGCTATAAGCAACAATGATAAGTTCCTGACATCTGATGAGCTGGTTGGCAAGTGTACTCAAGAAGAAACCAGGATGATTTCTAGAGGGAGAATTCAAAAGCATGAAGAAGGAAAGCTCTCTGCATTTGCTGCTCAAGACAAGAAGAAAGGAAGGGGAAGACCATCTAATTCAAGGAAGCTTGTTCCACCATCCAGGGACTAATAGAATGATTGAAAGGGATGTGTCATAAGTGGAATGCTACAATTGCCACAAAGCTTGGTTACCTTGCTTGAGATTGCCCTGAGAAGAAAAGAGCTCCAAGGCCCAACTACAACAACAATTGTGGCTACAACAACTACAGGTCAAATGATAGAAGAAGAAGAGATGCCCCTGATGATCGTGAAGATGGCCACTGCCCTCAAAAGAGATCAAGAAACTCAAGGTATGGAAATAATGCAATTGCTATTCAATCTGAATATTTTCTTATTTCTGCTCTTTGTAGTTCCTCGCCCGCAGATTCATATGATAGTTGGTTGGTAGATAGTGGGGCCTATAAACACTTCACTGGCTATTGTGAAGTCCTCTCAAACTTGGTTGAGAGGGAGACCAATTTGAAAATTATTCCTGGGGACAACTCTACTTATCCGATGAAGGGCTTTGGTTTTGTTTCATTTCATTTGGATTATGGTGAAATTGTGCATCTACATGATGTCATGTATGTTCCATGATTGAAGAAGAATCTTGTATCTATATTTGCCTTGGAAGACAAAGGGATGAGGGTTGCCTTCATAAGAGGAAAGGTCGTCACCTAACCTGTGGAATCCCACATGAGGGATGCATTTACTTTAGGATCAAGAATTGAAGGACTTTATAGAGTCAATGGAAGACATGTGCGAGCACTAGTACATGATAACAATCATCAAAGTGAGTTATGTCCCTAGAGGTTTTCTTATAGTCACTATAAAGTCCTTCTTAAAGTAAGGAGGATGGTTTCTGGAATGCCTGGGGTTCAAGCTAATCATGATGGAATATGTTTGAGATGTGCAAGTGGAAAGAAATCGAAGGGACCATTCCCTTCTAGCAAGAGTAGGACCAGTGGTATTCTACAACTCATACATTCTGACTTATGTGGACCCATGTTGGTAAAATCTTTTGGCGGCTTACCTGTACTACATAACCTTTGTTGATGACTTCTCTCGGAAGACATGGATATTCTTCTTGAAACACAAGGATGAAGCATTTGACATGTTCAAGGACTTCAAGGCATTGACAGAGAATCAAACAAGGAAAAGAATCAAGGTCTTCAGGTTTGATAATGGTGGAAAATTCACTTCAAATGAGTTTGTTGACTTTTGCAATAAAGTTGGGATTAAGAAGGAGACCACCATACCTTACAATCCTCAACAAAATGGAGTGGCTGAAAGAAAGAAGAGGACCATCATGGAAGTTGCTCGAGCTATGCTGCATGATCAAAAGTTGTCGAAGTTTCTGTGGGGTTAAGCTGCAAACATTGTGGTTTATTTTCAAAACAAGATCCCTCATCAAGCTTGGGTGACAAGACCCCCGAAGAAGTGTTTACAAGTGTGAAGCTCGATGTTGGGCATTTGAGGATCTTTGGCTGCCCCATGTACTTTCATGTGCCAAAGGACATGAGGAACAAGCTAGAAGCCACTGGAAAGAAAGGTATGTTTGTTGGATATTGTGAAAATTCTAAAGCTTTTAGGATATATGTGTTCGGGCAAATAAAAATTGAGTTTTGCAGGGATGTGACATTCGATGGAGATGTTGCCCTTGGAAAAGCAAGGGACATTTCTCCTCCTCCTCCCCATGTTGAGAAGAAGGATGATGACATGGAACTATTAGAAGGTCCTTCTATGTCTGTGTTGTCGCACAGATTGTCACGACAACACTCAGACCGGGGGCTGTCACCCTGATCCCCGATCTCTCCGTTTAAGCCTTTCTCCCGCGGCTAAGGGGGGTAGACCCTATGGGATAATGGATGACCAACTGGGGACCAGTTGGGTTGGGAGACACGAGGGGCAACAAGCACTTAATTGATTTTATTAAGTTAATAGACCAGTGCTTTATGAAATAAATGATTAAATGATTATTTATTGAATATTGCAGAAATATAAACCATGTAGAACAATCATTTATCATCAAATAACCCAAGCGATGTAAGATTTTCAACAAATGCACAACCCCTTTAAATGATCCAACAATTAAACTTCAAGAAAAAATAAATGCTTTAAAATGACCATAAACTTTAAATGTTTGACGCTACCACTTTCATATAGCAACTTGTTAAAATAAACATTTTAAGTTGAGTTTAGCTAATAGAAAATGGACCATAAAAAATGAATTTTCAATTTTTTTATTAGCTTTTTTCCAAATATTTAATTTTTTAAATTTTTTTTTTTCCAAATATTTTTTATTTTATATTTTTTGTTTTGTTTGCAGGTGCTGGAGCAGCTTGGAAAGAACCTGCAGGAAGTAATGCTGAAGAGAAATGTGGAAATGGAGCTGTGAGGAGACAGGGATTTGATTTGCATCAGAGTGAGAGGAGCTCTAAATATTTTCCAGAAATCTTGACAAAATTTTTAACTCGCTCTCCTTCAGATTTCTTGAAACCCCCATAAAAAAAATTTAGATCTGAAAATGAATGATTTTAAAACCCTTGGAATGCAAGATTGCTGGTTGATATTTTTGGAAAACAATTTTAAATGAAACCCCATCAAACAGATAGCTTGGAGAATCTCGAATTTCTTCAGCAAAAAACCTGCAAGAACTGATCCTGAGGCCAGATCTTTACCCTCCAGGGCCTAGATCGGGCTTCAAACAAAAATTTCTCCTCAGACCTGTAACCTGCAACCTGTAATGGCAAACAGAACACCCAAAGATAATATGTGCAAGAAACGGAACTAAAAACCCTAACTAAATAATTACAATATTCACAAACTGCAGACTCTAAAATAGCCAGATTTCTTGTTATGCCACAAATATTTTCAGAATTTAAATTTTAATGTGAGATACTTCAGAAAACCCTTCATGCATTCATTAAGAAAAAATTCAGATGATAAGCCCGGGATTAAAAACTAGCTGGGCTCTTTCAGAAAACACAATCCGGGAGTTGGCTGGTTTAGTCGAGAACTTCCCCTAACGCCCAGTAAACTCAAAACTTAAGATTTCCTGCACAGCTTAAAATCAACCATTAACATAGAGGGAGAAAACAATAATGAAATCCAGATCAAATGGAGATACCTGCCATTATATTTCAGAATCTAAACTATCGTTCAAACCCTAGAGATCAGACAAGATACCTGTGGCCTGAATCAATCTTCATCAAGCTATTATCAATGACTGAAAATAAGATTATGCAGAAAAATAAAACAATCTTACAACATTTTTAGAAGAGTAACACCAGCAAGATTTTCAACCCCAAAGTCTTTGTTTACTGCGCAAAAACTGATTACAAGAGAGCTTTCTTTAGCACTAGACTCTCAGATCTAAACTGATCTCAAATGACCCTTAGCACCCTATTTAAAGGAAAATTTCCCAACGGCTAGTTCGAGTGATCCATGTCAAACTAATCTCGACCGTCGATGAGGATCAAGATTTCTTTTAATCTCATCCGTCGAATTTCTAAATGCATTTTAATATATTAAACAATTAAAATTCTGCATTTATTTACTCAAAAATTT
>APFE030819892.1:0-27890 GCA_000404065.3 Pinus taeda | reverse complement strand
TGTAGATTAGTATATCATCAAAAAATACTAACACAAACTTTCTAAGGAATGGTTTGAAAATTGAATTCATCAAACCTTGAAATGTTGAGGGTGCATTGGTAAGGCAAAAGGCATGACCAAAAATTCATAATGACCCTCATGAGTTCTAAATGCTGCTTTCAGAATGTCTTCAGTCTTCATTCTAATTTGATGATATCCTGAACGAAGATCCAACTTGGTGAAGTAAATTGATCCATGCAATTCATCCAGTAATTCATCAATGACAGGAATCGGAAACTTATCTTTAATAGTGAGCTTGTTGAGCTCCCTATAATCTGGACACATGCGCCATGATCCATCCTTCTTGTGCACCAATACTACTGGAGCAGAGAAAGAACTTTGATTTGGTTGAATTATACCAGCCTCTAGCATTTCTGCAACCATACGTTCAATTTCACTCTTTTGGACATAGGGATATCTGTACAGCCTGATGTTTGGAGGAACACTTCCTGGAATTAGATGAATAGCATGATCATGATCACGCATAGGGGGGAGACCTTTAGGAGTCTCAAATACCTTGGAATGATTATCCAGGACTTTTTGGAGATCTGGAGAAATAGATGATTCCGATGTGGAAACATCTAGCGAACATAATTGTGCAATTACACCTCTTTGTTCCTTTTTTAGAAGCTTTGTCATACCATTAGAGCTGATAATCTTTCCTGGTTTCCTTGCAATACCCCTAAATACAAACTTCCTTCCTTCCATAGAAAAATTCAAGTGAAAAGTTCGTTGAAAAATTAAAAGCTATTGTATCCCAAAGGATTGTATAGCCATTGGATCTCCTATACAATACATCAGGTCGACCCCATGAATGGAAAGCATTGGCTATTAGTCAATACATATTCTCCCATGGATAGCTTGATATTATGGCACTTTCCAAAGCAATTTATTTTTCCTCCATTTGCAATCATCACTTGACACTCTGGTGTTGGATATAGGAAGCAATTCAATTCTTTTTCTACCTTACAATGAATAAAATTATGAGTGCTTCCTAAATCAATCAACACTATTACCTTTTTCTTCTTGATTTGTCCTTCTATATTGATGGTTTGAGGAGTGGTAATTCCAGCCAATGCATTGCAAGATATGTTCGGATTCATTTCTTCTTTATCTAGGCTTAGTTCTTGGAGTATATCCTCTTCTGTTGACCTTTCTTTCTCCTTTTCTTCTTCCTCTTCACAATCTATGTAGAATAATTTCTTGTCAACACACTCATGACCTTTACTGTATTTGCTATCACAACTGTAACAAAGCCCTTTTGCTTTTTTTTCTTCCAATTGTTGTTGTGTCAACCTTATAGGTTGTGGAAGACTAGGGGCAACAACATTTCTGTCTTTATATTTGTGAGTGGTACGTTTCCTGGTTTCCATAATTTTTCTTTCGATTTTTCTTGCTAACCTGAATGCCTTCTCTAATGAATCAAGTTCCCAAAGGCGAACATCATGTTGGATATTATCCTTTAAATACCCTATGAACACATCAATTCTATGATCTTCTGGAATATCTTTTACCCTTATGTTCAATTTTTGGAACTCCTCAATGTGCTCCATTATTGAACCGTTTTGTTTGAGACTTATCAATTGACTAAAAAAAGTGTTTCTTTTTGTATCCTCATAATGTGCTATCAATTCTTCCGTAACAATTGCCAAAGTGATAATTTTTTTACAAGAGAAAAGCCATTCATACCATACAAACTTATTTGGTTCCAAATATAAATTTGCAATACGTACCTTTTGTGTGTTTTGCACATTATTGAGATCGTAAAATTGCTCCATCTGTAGTATCCATGTTGCGAGATCCTTGCCATCAAACTTCCTCATATCGATTTTTGGAATATGATGGGTCTTTGATCCCACATTAGAGTCTATGGAACCATGATTAACATTTCTTTTGTTCTCATCATGAGTTTCCTTTACTACTCTTTCACCCTTAGTGACCATTTCTTGTAGCAGCTTATTCATATTTATCTTCAATTCATCCATGTTTGTCTTCAAATCTATCTTCAAATCACCCATGTCTGTTTTCAAATCTGTTTTCCAATCATCCATCTTAGCTTCCATGCCATTCATCTTAGCTTCCACGCCCTTTATCTTAGATTCCATGCCATTTATCTTAGCTTATGTTAGCTTTTGTGAGGCTGACATTTTTGCACTTGGTCTTGTAATTTTGATATATCATGTAGCATTTCTTCCTCTTCTTCATGAGTCATGCTAGAGCTTTCAGGTTCCTTACTAGGTGTTTTCATTTTCTTTCCTCGGGGCATCATTTACCGATAATAATGCTCTACTACCCTTTGAATTCGTTCAAAATAAATTTTCAAACCAATCTTAAGCAAAAATTTAAAAGAATCTACCCACCTTTTTTCTTTGTAGGAGCTCGATATTTCCTCTAATGTATCTCTGTACTTTCAGAACATCCAGTTCTAAAATTGCAACCTCTGGTAGCCCTCTATGTCCTCTTTCTAATGTCACTAGTATGATCCAAATTGGATTCTCCAAGGAAGAGTTATGTGAAATCTCCCACAGTGACTTGATTATAGACTAGTTCAGTAGAGCGAACTTGTACGACATGCCACGAGTTACTGTTTCGACCTTTAGCTCTAAATAATATATAGAAGAAACTATATGCCATCCTCTTTCTATACCCTCTTACAAAATTTCAATCCAATGCTCAGAGAAAAAGTTATGACGATTTTCCTCGGGTCACCTGTTTGGAATGTAATTCAGGAGTCTGCAAAAAGACCAACTTCCTCAGATCATATCCCCGCAAATGGGTTTTTTTTCAACTTCTGAAACGTCGCAGAAAGAAAGTTATAGCGAAAATTCCACGATGACCTATTTGGAGCAGTGAAACCCTAGAATCCAAATCTCTGATACCAAATGTTATGTAACTAGCTCAAGAAAAGATAGAAAAGAGAGATCAACACCTTATAATTCAGCCTCTTCGAGGGGGAAACCTCCTTTACATTACATAAATGAACAATTCTTGGATGATTCAAATGAAAAATACCTCCTCTCTATATATAGGAGTCTAAGGGTCATAACATAATCAGAGCCTACATAACAATAATAATGTAAGGGGACAATAATAACAATAGTGGGCTTCTAAGGGGCACAATAGTAACAATATGGGCACTACATGGGTACATCAATATAATAAGGGGTATAACTCAATAGTAATGGGGTAATCACTAGTATTATAGGGACCCAACACAACGATTTAGATAGAACCATGTCATCATTCACACTATGTGGAAACCATGTAGATATTCCCGCTAACAAATATTCCAATGCCACTTGGCATGTTATCATTAGAAACTAACCCATTCAGGCATGACCTTCGTAAACCATGCTTATATTATATATATTTGTGTGTGTGTGTGTGTGTACATAACACAGCTAACAAAGTGTTAATATATGGACAATATTATGTTACCTAGGTTCGTCATCTATCACCAACATCCAGAGCCCTTATAACTTAGGCCTGCATTAATATTCTGGGGTCCTCCCTCAAGGATGAGCTGTCAACTAGACCACAAGGTGGGATCATGTGTTTACCAACGTGTCTTGACCCTTCATTACTCTATGCAATTTGAACATGCCTTCCCTTTGTATACATTGGGGTATTTCTTTTGAGTTTAAGCAGATCGGTGGGTCACACCTTTGCACAACTTTTCTTCTGATTGGCCCACCATGTTGTAGTACATGGCATCTCATGTTGAATAATCCTAAATCTTCCTCATTGTGTTTCAAAATTCACTTCCAATAAGAACCCTACGGGCTGCGTTAACACATCACCCACTCTGTGCCAATCCTAATGCAATCAAGGTTAGGTGAAGGTTGCCCTATCCTCATCCCATGTCATCCTACTCACTCAGGCAAGATTTCCTCATGGAATTACAAGAAAATTTTCTTTTGGGATAAGTTATGTTGTGGCCTCCATTACGATCAATGGGAATGCACTTGACTTCTATTCTAAAAGCCTATCTATCCATGTGCCCAATCATTCCTATCATTTCCTTGCACTATCAATTAGGAACGTCTAGGATATAACTTTGGCCTTGCGTGTATAGGTTAGCCACGCTTCTAGGTATTTATCACACATGGTTGGTCCATAGCTTTCCTTCCACCCTGGTTTTCATGCTGAGTCATACCAACCTTCCCCTTGTGGATTATTTTTCCTCTAACACTTCTTATTTCACTTTGGGAAGACTCTTATAGACTTACCTATCTTGGGGCCCAAACTGCACCAATGTGCTTGTACCTGGGATTTCATGGAGGCTACACATCATCCTGCTCTTTTAATGGTTACTCCCCTTTGAACTTACAAGATGTAGCCTTCAGGACACGTCACCCTCCATTTTCCCAATTGTGGTAAGGCAAAATCTTAGTGACCGATCTATGGCTCCCATAATGGGGTTTTTTCTAGACCATGAGACAAGGTTCATCTGATTGAAATCATAAGTTTGTGTCCAATCCTAACTTCTTCGCACTGCTACTCTCAATCGAATTTTACCATCATCTGATTAGATAAATCCTTCTAGATCATGAGCTATATGCTTGATCTTAAACATGGTGATTTCCTCATGAGATTTCTCCATTTTGATGTGAATTTCTTTCCATGCATGGATTTGATTATGGCTTGGTTGAAATGGCTCTCCAAATGTTGAGACTTGCACCAAAGTCCTATCGTGATCATTATAGGTTACTAAGGCACCCTGTAGTGCTATCCTCCTAAGATTATGCTAGAGTCAACCTTCCTGGGTCCATGGGATTCACAAGATGTAATGAAGGCCACAAGGAGATCATCACTCCTCAACGAAATAGGGAATCACTCTTTTTCATCCGAATATAAGCATGAGCCTTATGGACTGGAACTCAATCGATAAGTTCTCTACCTTCTAGTGCTCCCCTTATATGGCCATGGAATTCCAATAATGACTACACTAATGACATTTTTGACACCACTTTATAAGGACTTGGTCACTCCTTAAAGGCCTCTAGCTCTCCTGCCACACACCAAGGAGAAACCTAGGGTTTATAACAACCTTGCAGACAACGATGCAATGTTATTTAATGGTTTGATTAGAATTTAGTTATTAGCAGTGGCATACAATTCATCCCTTATGGACATGATACTATCAACAAATCACCATGGATACTATCATCCATTTAGACAATAATTTATCTATTCATCTTAGTGCCAAGATAATACACTAGACAAGGCTTGCAATCTAGGAAGGTTCAACATTGATGCAATCAAATCAGACACGTCCTATAGTGATTATAGGAATGTAGATTCAATTCAGTCCCTCTTATGAGACTATTATCTATTCAAGAATTCACATAGGTCTTTTGGACCAAACCCTGGTTAAGTGAACAATGTAAGCCAACACCAACGCATTTATCACATACTATTAAGGTTCACCAGGGATGAAATCCTTAGCATTATCCCAAATAATTAGAACAACAATGAAGGGCTTGTAACGAACACATTAGGCATACACCTTGTCATCACAAAATTCCTTCCTATGTTGATTATTGTTGTTTGTTTCAGGTTGTTATAGATTATTCTAGCACTTGTAGCATTGCAAAGTGTGATATTCATTTGTGTATTTTTAACCACATAGTCAATTTTTTCCCACAGTGTACCATTTCAACCAAAAATGCAACTTACTTTCCTTATCTTGTAAACACCTTGCACAATACGTTATTCGTTATTACAATAACAATAAGAACTCGTGTGTTTTCTCAGTAATACCATTTCAAACTAGAATTGCCACATACATATATTAACATGTAAAAAATATCACAAGAACACTTATATTTCAATATTTCAAGGCAACTGAGTTAGGGACTATGACTCTCCACCCAACCGTAGATATTTTCAGCCAATTCTCACTTGCAGATATCACCCCTGACCTATATTCTAGGGACTAAAATGAATTTTCCCAGGGGATTGTACCACACTACTAGCTAAAATAGGGACTCTAGAGGTACTCCTACCTCCACCCACCAACTAAGTAGAAATCAATCATTTTTTAGGGACTCGAGAGGACTATCACCTCCACCCTCTAGTTGTCAATGACCAATAAGCTCTAGGGGACTTAAGAGGACTCATCATACAACGATTTCACTCTTCTCTGGTTCATCAACCAATAAGCTTCGGTGAATCCAAAGGTTGTAATCCCCACCTTAAAATTATCACATAATGATTCCACCCTTAATGGGGACTTAAGAATCCATTGTATCACTGAATGAACAAAAAAAGACTCCACACTCTTAGGGGACTAAACCGTTTGCTTTCAAGTAGAATGAAATAAATAATGACTCCACCCTCAAGGGGACTCAAGAGTACTTTCTGAGACCAATATGAACAAGTGAGTGATTCCACGCTCAAAGGGGACTCGAGAATCCACTTCTCAATCAATGTGACACAAGCAAGTGATTCCACACTCGAAGGGGACTCGAGAATCCATTGCTCAACTAAAATGGAAAAGGAAAAGGAGACTCTAGATCTTCTTACTAGGATTCTGAGACTTAAAACTCTATCCCAAGTTATGAAGGGACTGTAGTGAAAACCCATGCCCACACTCTAGCCCCCAAAGATGTCCTGATATTCACCATCACATAGAGAAGCTTCCCTATTCTTCTATTCCTCTACCAAAATATATTCTACTCCTCCTAGAGGCCAGTAACACACTAGTGTGCTCCCTCTATTGCACATTACCTTGCAATAATGGTTTCCTTCCCAAAACAACCCCATTATTCTATCTTCGCCTACTTTCTTCTACTACCTGCATTCTTTTTTGTTCCACACTTATTCTCCCTCAATGTTCCACACTCTCCTATGCGATATTGTCTGTTTCTTCCACTCATTCACAATGTTTCTTCCCTACATTAAGATAGAACTCCGAGACCTTCCTAGCTCATGGGATTTTTCCACATCTCTCACTTTCCTTGTATAGTAACTACAACCCAATGGGCCTCAACACTTGTGTGCTCCAAGAATCCCCTCTTCCACTACATAGTCATGGTATTTATATTTTTGAGTCCTCTTTTAAATGCTTTTCCCTTCAAAGAAGCACGGTATCTATCCTTGTCCATCCTCCTCTATTTAATGGCATTCTTTAATTATCTTAAATACATAACCACCAACCTATTTGATTATCATAGCAATTATCCAACCTTAGTCCCTATAATTTATGTCCTTTTCTCTCACATGTTGTAATATGAAAATAATAATTACATCAAATGTTTTTCATGGGGTTCTTAAGAAAAATGCAACCATTCTATCACAAACCCCTCCCCCGTAGGAGAACATCATCCTCGGTGTTCATCACTAGGATACATCACAAAATATGTGCTCAAGACATACACATATTGTTTATGGAGGTTTACACACATATCTTTGTACAATATTTACAGTTTATACACATTTGCTTTAATATATAAAAAAAAAGGATATGTGTCCCTTATGGAGTCTGTCATTTGTCAAGTTGCTTCATTAGTCCCAAGGTTCCTCTACTCCACTTTGGCTCACTCTATTTCTCGATTCTGGAGCATGGTGCTCCTCCAATATAGGATGCACAATGGCTCTAGCTAAAATTCTCCCTCTTGTTTCACCTATAGCATAGTCCAATCAATCACATGATTAGAGTCCTATATATATATATATATATATATATAATATATATATATATATGTATATATATATATATATATACTATGTAAAGGGACATGAAAGCATCATGCATTTTAACTAGTTGAGGTAAATTCAGCTGATAGGCCATGGTTCCGATTCTTTAACGAATATCGAAATTCCCACAATATCATTGTACCAACATGGCACATGAACCAATCTTCAAGGAAATAATTTTGTATTTGTTTCTAAAGTAAACAAGTTCCCCAGCTTTGAACTCTTTATGCATCCTATGTTTATTTGCATAGCCTTTATGCATATCCTGTGCCAACTTCAAATTCTAATTATCTAAATTTGCTAGACCATTTCCTTGAGCATGTCAGGCCCAATAGGGACTATGTTCATTAGATCACTCCAATTGATAGGAGTAACGCAAATCCTCTCATACAGTGCTTCAAATGGAATCATCTTTATAGATTCTTGGTACCCATTATTGTATGCAAACTCTACAAGTGGAAGATACTCCTCCCACTACTTGGGTCAATGCATCACATACATTCTTAAAATTTATTTGAGAATTCTATTAGTCCTATTTGTTTTCCCATTTGAATGTGGATGATATGTGGTACTAAATGCCAAATCTATCTCCAAAACTATAAACAGTTCCTTCCAAAATCTTGAATTAAACTTAGCATCTCTATCTTAGATGATTTTCTTTAGAACTCCATGCAACCGCATGATCTATTTTGTGAAAATTTGGGCCACCTCACTAGTGGAATTAGTGGATTTGACCACGAAAAAATCATCCACCTTGTTTAACATATCAATTTCCACCATAATAGTATCATGATGCTTGGAGGTTCTCAGTAAACTTGTTATGAAATCCATGGAGATCATCTCCCATTTCCATTCTTGAATGGGAAGGGGATGCAATAAAACTTCTGGATGTTTGCATTTTTCTTTCACTTGCTAGAATTGATACATTTAACTACAAAATTAACCACTTATTTCTTCAAATTTGACCAATAATAGAACTTTTTAATGGTTTTTAAAGTCTTTTGGTACCTTGTCTAGCCTAAGTATGGCTTGACATGGAACTCTCTCATTATGAGCCTCTTCAATTCATCATTATTTGGCACATAGATTTTGTTCTTGAATCTAATTAGTTCATCATGAGTGAGATGATATTCCTCATCCCCACCATCTTGTCGTAATGTTTCTTCCATTTTATGATATTTTTCATCATGATGCCCTACATTTTTTACCCTTTGTACTAGGTCCATTCTGTAATAGCTTATGGTTTCCAAGTGATTCACTTGAATCCTCCTACTAAGTGCATCAACAACCCTATTCTCTTTTCCTTTGATGTACTTGATGTCAATGTCAACCTCACTAAGTATGGCCAACCACCTAGTGTGTCTCATGTTCAACTTGGTTTGCCCAAACAAATACTTGAGCCTAGTAGGATCTATCATAAGTGTAAATTTACTCCCATGTAGGTAATGCCTCCACATATTTAATGCATGAATGATGGCATTCAAATCTAGATCACAAGTCACATAATTTACCTTATGCTCATTCAATTTTCTTGATTCATAACAAACTACATTTCCTTCCTGCATGAAGACTTCATCGAGTCCTTCCTTGCAGGAATCTATGTATCCCACAAAATCCTTGTCTCGATTTACAATTCTCAAGAGTAGTGATTTTTTCAAAAATTGTTTTAATTGCTTGAAGCTTGTTGCACACTGAGCTATCCACTCAAATTTATTTCCTTTTCTCCGTAATGATGTGATAGGATGGCCTATCTTGGAGAAGATCCTAATGAACCTCCTATAATAACTTGTTAATCCAATGAAGGATTAGATCTCACTCACATTATTCAGTGTTGGCCACTCCATTATGGCATTGATCTTCTTTGGGTCAACTAATATCCCCTCCTTGGACACAATATGCCCCAAATAATGTATCTATGACTAGAAAAAGTCACACTTATTGAGATTTGCATAGCTCTTGTGTTCTTTCAAGAACTGTAATACTGAAACCAATTTTTTTTCATGGTCTTATTCAGCGTTGAATAACACGATATTTCATCTAAATACACTAATAAACTTGTCCAAATAAGGATGCAACACACTATTCATTAAACACATGAAAGTGGGAGGTGAATTAGTAAGCCCAGAAGGTATCACTACAAACTCATAGTGCATGTATTTTGTTTTGAAAGAAATTTTTTAAACATCTTCTTCCTTGATGCGCACTTGATGATATCAAAGACTTAAGTCTATCTTAGAGAATATTGCTACCGATCTCAGTTGATCGAACAGGTCATCAATTCATGGCAATGTGTATGGTCACCTTGTTCAATTGTCTATAATCAATTCAAAGTCTAAGTGTCACATCGTTTTTCTTTACAAAGAGTACTAGAGCTCCCCATAGTGACGCACTTGGTCAAATGTAGTCTTTATAAAGCATTATTTTTAGTTGTATCTTTAGTTCAACAAGTTTAGGATTGTTGATCCTATATGGTGCTTTAGACGTTGGTGTTGTTCTAGGAACCAATCCAATTGAAAATTTCACCTCGTGGTGAGGAGGAAGTATAGTAATATCCTCTACGAATAAACTTTTAAATTTTCACAACACATGGTATTTTTGTATTGTTTCACTCCCTTCCTTTTAAATGTGGCCATTTGTGTTGTCATGAAAATTAATCTGCACTGCAAATAAATGACAACCCTTCTAGTAACGATGCTTAGCCTGAATGGTTTTAACTTTCCTTACCAGGGAGGCTTTCTCTTTCCCTAGAATATAATTTTCCTTCTTGCTTCATATAGGCATTCAATTACCTTTCCATAGCAATGAACCATGGTATGGTGTTTATATAACCAATCCATACCCAACAATATGTTATACACCCCCAAAGGTAACACATTTATGTGTGTTATGGTTCACTTGCCTTGGAGCTCAATATGACATGACTTTACCCAATATCTCACTCTTTTCTTTGTTCTTGTTTCCAATTGAACCAAATATGGTTCTACATGCAATTCCCAAGCCAAATTTCATATTTCCATAAGTTCTATCTAACATAACTATAGTTAGAACGGGGATTAATTATAATGGAAACGACTGGATTATACAACTTATATTCAATCTCAATTATGGATGCATGGTGATTTTCTTAGCGGTTGTCCATCGTTGCATAAATGCTTGGTAAATATCGAGCTACATCACCCATTGTGTGAGCTTATTGGGTGTTATAAATATTTGGCCAAACGTTCTTCTGATGTGGGAAGTCCCTTTTCCTGTGATTTTCACCACACGTTCAACATTTGAGTTGCTCCTTAATTTCTTTTTTCACTGCTCTATATTAATTGGTTGTGGCATTATTCCTTTAGCATATAATTTGGTTTTCTATTGGAATCTATTCGTAATATTTGGGTGCTTACCTTCGATTTTAGATGTGGATTTATTGAGACAATTATTTTTGTGTTAAACATTCTCCTTAACCTTTGAGTCACTTTTTTCTTCTATTTTAAACTTTTCCTACTCATAGAAATGGTTTGGATTTTTAATGACATCATTCAACATATAAGGTTCTAGAATCTAAATCGTATCCTTGAATGCTAGAGGTAGGCCACTAAAAAAACGTTGTTTTTATTCCTTCTCATCCTTAAGATATGGCACATATCTTAACATTTTTAGGAACTTAGTGATGTATTCATCGCTTGTCATTTGTCCCATTCTGAGCTCATAAAACTCATTTTCCTTACTGTCATATTATCACTCAGACAGATACTGATTTCTAAAAAGCTTCTCAAATTCATCCTAGGTCAACCCTCCTTCAATGGTGCCTCTAACATTTTTCAGATCTTCCCACCATAATTCTTATTTTCCCTTCAATATATAGGTGGAAATACTGGCATTCATAATCTCAGAATAATAATGAATTCTAAAAAAATTATATATTCCCAACAACTAGACTTAAGAATCCTCAAGTTTCTTCATTTCCCCATCAAATGTGTGTGGCTTTGTTTTCTTAAGTTCTTCTAGCATATAATATTTTTCCTTTCTTTCCTGATAATGATGATGATGTTGCCTCCTAGTGGTAGAGATAGAATTTCTACTAGAAATGTGCACATGAGTATTGGTTCTACCCTCTTGAGTGCTTAATGGTATGTTACCCTTCATAGCATCTTCATCCTCTAGCCTATGTCTTTTTTTGGATTGGCTACCATTGGATCCATTTTCCTCTTTTGACCCCTGAATTATCTTCCTTTATTTCTGACTACCCCCTAATTTAGGTTGCATTTTTCTTTGCAAATATGAGAGACTTTGCAAAATAATTGTATTTTTCTCACATTGCCTCTCTTAAGCTCTTACCAACCTTTTATTGTCTGCTTTAAATCTCCTAACTTCATCCCTTTGGCTTCTCAAGGTGTTCATCCTATCAGGAGAGTCTTCCCCTCCCGCTTGGCCAACTTATCTTTCTTCATTTGAATTAGCCTCTTCACTTCCATGTTGTCACTGATCATAGCTATACTACACAATTATAGTCATCATTTTTGTATGTTTCACTCTATTTTACTACTTTTGATGTGATTCCATTAACAAACACTTTTAAATACTCAGGAGATGAATAAATAAACTCAATCATGACTATAAACCTTGCATTCACAAAGTTTCCATGGAGGTCTCCGCTGTGACAAAACAACCATGTCAGTATGACCATGGTATTCAGTATTTCATACACAACAGTCAGATATCAAGCATTAAGAACTAGTAGCACTAGGTTTCATATCTAAATCACACTATGGTCATATCATTCTTCCATGAAATCAATCATTTATAAAACAACTCTTAACACCTAAATAATTGATTAGTTAATTTTCTAAAATCAATGTGAAATTATCTTGTAGGTATTTTTGTCCTCACTTTCTCATAATAAAGCCCATCCATTCCAAGCGTTGAACATGGATGCTTTGATACCAACTGTAAACACCGCACACCTTAATCCCAAGGTGAGAGTGTCCACTTAACAAATTCAACCTCCCTTATGTAGTTAGAGACATGGAATAGTATTTTTTTAATCCAACATTCGATATGAAACATTATCATTGTGTTCGTCTCAGTGAGATGATTCTAGTGATATCAAATTTCACCCCAATCCAACTTATGGATCAAACTTTATGACTACTAGAAGGTCTCGTGAGTTAGATAGTGACACATAATCATTTATGCTACGTGGAAACCATGTAGCTATGCCCCCAAAGAATATTCCAATGCCACTTGGCATGTAGTCATTGGTTGTTGACCCATTCAGGAATGACCCCTGTAAACTGCTCTTAGATTATATATTCTTCCATGTCACCTACCAAACGTTAATATATATATAAAACAACTAATGGGATGTCAATTGTCCACCAATATTCCATTACTTGGGCCCATCATCTGTGGCCAACCTCTCAATCCCTTTCAACTTGTGCCTCCATTAAATATTATAGGATCCTCCATCTCGACCAATCTCTCAATAGGACCACACCACACCAATCGAAGATCATGCGGGATCATGTATTTACCACCATTTCCCTTCCCTTCATCACCTCGCGTACTTTGAACATGCCTTCCATTTGTATCTATCAGGGTCTTACCTATGGGTTTATGTGGATTGGTGGGCCACACCTCTAAACAATCTTTCTTTCAATTGCTCCACCATGTTTCATTCCATGACATCCCATATCGAGTCATCCCAACTCTTCCTCATTTTTTTTCATAATTGAATTCTGGTAAGAGCCTTATGGGATGAGTTCTCACATGCCCCACCTTGTGTCGATCCCAATGTAAACAATGTTACGTGGAGTCCACCTTGTCTTGTCCCCACATCATCCCACTCCCTCAAGAAATCTTCCCTTTTGGAATTACGGGAAACTTTTCCTTTGGGATGAGCATTAGTTTTGGCTCCATTCTAATCAATGGGAGCGCACTCTGCTTCTATGTTGCAACCCTAGCTGATCTAGTGCCTAGTCATCCTTGGTGTTCCCTTGCACTATTAATTATGGTCCTTTGGCATATAATTATATGCTCGCATGTACAGGTGGTCCACTCCTCTAGGTATTTCTCATGCATGGTTGGTACACAACTTTTCTACCTTAGTTTTCATGCTGAGTAACCTTGGTCTTACCCTACCAACTTTTTTTTTTCCTCCAACACTTCTTATTTAGCTCCAAGAAGACTCTTACAGGCTGACCTATCTCGAGGCCCAACCTTCACTAATGTGGTTGTATCTTGGATTGCATGGAGGCTACATGTCATCATATTCTTTCAAGGAATACTCTCCTTTGAACTTACAGGAAGTGGCCTTTAGGCCATGTTACCTACATTCACTTAATTCCGATAAGGTAGAATATAAGAGACGAGCCCATCGACTCTATGAAAATGTTTTTGCCATACCATTGAACATGTTTCATCTTATTTAAGTCACAAGTTTGGGTCCAATCCTAAATTCACTACAACACTTTCTTGGTATAATTTCACCATGGTCCGATTATGGAAATCCTTCCAGATCATGAGCTATATGCTCGATCTTGACTTGGTGTTTTCCGAATGAGTTTCCTTCCTTTTGATGCATATCACATTCCATGCATGGATTAAATTATGGCTTGGTTAGAGTGGTTCTTTATATTTTGAGACTTGTACCTGAGTCACACCATTACCATTATAGGTTACTAAGGAAATATCTCGTTCTATCCTCCTAAAATTATACTAGATTCAATTTCCTAAGTCCACAGGGTTCACAAGATGTCATGGAGGCCACGAGGAGATCAAAACTCCTCAAAGGAATGGGTAATCCCTCTTCTGAGTCCTAATATAGGCATGAACCTTATCGATTGACACTTAATGGATAAGTTCCTGACCTTCAAGTGTTCCCCTTATATGAACAAGGAATTCCAAGCATGACTACACTGGTGACCTTTCATTCACCCCTTGCTAAGGAATTGGTGACTATTGAAAAGCCTCCAACTCTTCTACCACACACCAAGGTGAAAGCCAGGGTTTATGAAAACCCTACAAACAATGTTGCAATGTTATTTAAGGGCTTCATGGGCATTTGGTTATTATAAATGACATGCAAATCATCCCTTCTTGACAAGATACTATCACCTCGAATTTTCATGACTACTATGATCCATTTAGGAAACAAATCATCACTCCATATTAGTGTCAAGATAATACACCAGATAAGGATTCCAATCTAGGAAGGTTCAATAGATGCAACCACATCATACACATCCTATGGTGATTATAGGAATGTCTATTCTAGCCTGTCCCTCTTATAATACCATTCTCTATTCAAGAACGCACATAGGTATTTTGGAATAAGTCCTCGTCAAGTGAACAATTTAAGCCAACATCAAGGCATTTATCAGAGATTGTTAAGATTAAATAAGGATGAAATTCTCAACATCATCCCAATGCATTATGACAACAATGAAAGGCTTGTAACTAGCACTTCATCACATTAGGAATAGACCCTATCATAATAAGAATGTCATTCCATGGCTTTATATACACAATATGAATAATTTAAGAGGCTTATTATAAAATTCGGAATATATCCAACAGACAGGGAAGTTATTAAAAATATATTACAAAAGATGGAGTCTAAAGTCTAATCACTAACAAAGAAATTGAAGATGCTTGCTATAGAACATGCTCAAGTAGAGAAAGAGAAGGAAATGATGACAAGGGAGCTAGTTGATAGAAATAAGGATATTGTTATTTTGCAACAAAATGTCAAAATATGCAACAATCCATTGAAAAACATGTTTACATTGTTGTTGTTTTACATTAATTAGAAGACCCTACAAAGAAGCTAACAAGAGTAATGACTAAGCTTCATATTTCATAAGGTGAATTGAAGAAAACCTAAGATGATTTTTATTTGATTAAAGAAAAACTGAAAGAAAAATAAAGATAGTTAAACATGGCCAATGAAAACAATACTTAGTGGAAAAATAAGTACATGCAAGCACAAGATGAAATTAAATAATTAAAGGCCAGGTTGAAGGGTAACATGCCCCTACTAAAATATAGATCGGTCATTTAGGAAAACATTATTTAGGAAGTTATTTCTATATGGGATCACATCCACATCATTTCACAAAATAAGGTTGGGATCAAAATATCTAAAATGACCATTTATACATGTAAAGAGAATATTCAGAAGGAGGTTTCAAAATCCAAAAAGATAATCAAGGATCTGAATGAAAAATATGCAACAAAGCTAAGGGAATTAGACATTTCAGACAAAGCTGCAATAATCATGTATATTAATAATATAATTAAGAAACATATCTTTCATATTCATGCTGAGAAAAAGGTTGAAATGAATTCAAAGGCCAACCACTTTGTTTGATTCCAAATCCGATCAGAGAACCAAAATAGACTAACCTAATTGTTGGGATCATCAAGGAATATTCCTTTCATGGGATTTATGAAAAATAATTAGTAGCAGCCAAAAGCAAGGTGGAATGTATCAAAGAAAAGACTACAGTGTTGAAAGGAAGGACTATAGTGAATTATTGACGAAGAGATTTCCAACTTTTATGGCAGGGGGAAACATTTTTGTTACTATACCCAACCTCACTAAGTTGAAAAATTTAAATGTTTCTTATCAGAAGATGATTTTATGCACTCTCTCGGACCCAATGTTTTGGCAGAAATGTGAGAAGTTGATTATCCCGTTTGTTTTGTGGAACCAAGATCTCCTTCATAAATTCAAATTTCCACCACTCCTATTACTTCTCCATGAAGCGAGTTCTTTTTGTAAATTTTGAAAGTATTTTTATTTTTAAATAGTTAAAATAGTTAGGGAAGTTTTGACAGTTATTTGATAATTTGTTTAATGTAATATTTAAAAAATACTTGAGAACCACACAAGGGTGTTCAATTTTTTTAAGGTTGGTACACTTTTTTGAAATATATCTATGTAATGTTCAAGTTGTTTTTTAAGATTAATACAATTTATCAAGTTGATTCCAGAATATTGGTTGTTCACAATATGTGTGTTCCTTTTGTGATGTATTCAATTTTATTCTCTCTTTTTGAAATATGTGTATGATTGTAGTTGTTTTCTTATTTTAAAAGTAGATTTATCTATGTTTCTAAAAGTTAGACAAGATACATGTATAATCATTAAAATAAAACTTAATAAGTGATCCACTACTTCATTATTATGCTCTTCTTTCATCTCATATATATATATATATATATATATATTCTTGTCCTAAGGTTTAGTATATTGGATTTTATAATAGCCTAGCATCTAAAATCCCTTCTCTTTAATGTCTTCTTTCTATATTATAATTGCAGGGTAGACTGTGATCACTAATATAAGGCTATATTGAGAAGTTTTTCAATATTCCATGATTAAGTTCTCGTTACACCTAAAGGGTTTGTCTCTGGGCACAATTTAAAAAAAAAAAAAATCATATTTGCATGGATGTCATAGGCAATAGTTTCCCTTTAGCCATGAGCTTTATCTAGGTAGACAACATCAATTGGCACCATTGTTGGGGATCAAAGTTGAAATTTATTTCCTGGATATTTATCGAACATTTATTTTTCTAGTAATAAAAGAAAGTGTGGGCTGAAATTTCTCAACAAAAGAAATCAGTTGGTCGCAAATCTGGCTCCACAAAGACCACACACTCATTTAGACACTTCCCAACGAAAGACTTCATAGCTTCCTGATCCTAAAAATAATAATTTCGAAAAGACTTTCAAGAGAAAATCAATCACCAATAACTCGTAAACCTATAATATATTCTCCTCAGACATCTACTTCAAGTTCATACAAATCTGAGTTGAATATTCCTGAATTTGCTCCTAAAACCTTATATTTTTCTCAAGGGTAGTTTCCATTGCCGAAATTTCCTTTTCCAAATTATTTTTTGGAACAAATATATTTTGGAAGCACTTCATTCTGTTTCCCTTTTGTATCTAAAGTTAAATAATTAAATAAAGTTTCTCAAAAAAATGAACCTCAACCAATTTCACTAGTATCATAAGTGGTCCCTATTTCTAGAACACCTCCTCCTTCTTCTTCATATCAAATAGTAAACTTACCACCTCCACCTGTTAATATGGTAATACCTAAAATTTTAGACAATTTTTATCTTCCACTCAATTTTCCTCAATAACAAAATGCTTCGCCCCAAGATTAACTAAAGATGCTACCGAGGTTCAGTGGGGAGGATAACATGATAGCATAAAAACATGTTGAAACTTTCTATGCATTTGTGGGAAATTTGAATGTTAAGTATTTAGATGTGGTGATGAGGTTTTTTGTTCAGTCTTTGCATAGAGAAGCTAGGAAATGGTTCAAAATGATCTAAGAAAATATAATAAATACTTGGGAATAATTGGAAACTATTTTTATGAATAAGTGGGGTGTAAAGAAGGACCATGATTACTATTTGACATAGATTAATAACATCAAAAATAAGAATAATTTATTAAACATTTTAATGATATCTATAATGGAATACCGGTAGAAGTTAAGCCTCTACCAGCAGCAACTAATGTAGATTTTGCAGGAGCTTTTAATTTAGGCTTTGGATTCACTCTCAAAGAAAGGAAGTCTGATACTCTTGATAAAATTAAGATTGATGCCTTGGATATTGAAGCAAATGTAACGACAACAGAAAAATCAAATGCCAAATCTAATAATTTTGAGAATAAAAAGAGAAAATAAGAAGTTGTAATCTCAAGGTAGGACAAATATTTACAATATTAGAAGTTGGATAAAATGACCAAAATGATTAGAAACCTCTCAAATAAAATTTTCGAACTAGAGCTTGAAAATAAGAATCCAAAAAGGCAGTTACAACAAGGAGGAAATAAGAATTTAAATCTTTAATTTAGAAGGCCTTATAATCCTCCTCTTCAGATTTTACAAAGGGAGAAAAATATCTAGAAGATCAAGTCCAACGACCTTTAATGATCAACAATGAACTTGATGAAACTTCAAGGAGGCTTTGAAATTCAAATAAAATCGGTAATATACTTTATCATATGAGAAAATAGAACTAGAATGTATGTATTTTGAATCTCAATCTCCTTGGCAAAGAATAAATTAAGGAATATCACAAAAGATTTGCAGATTTAATGCAAGCTAAATTGTATAAGAGGTATGATCTGAGATCAAGAAAAAGATGAAGAGCAAAAAATCAAAATGATAATGAAGATCGATAACCTTCAAAGAAAAGAGATGATGAGGGAAAGAAACCCGTACAAAGTTTTCTAGTTTGTAGAGGAGGAACATCATAATGAAGATTACAATTTAAGAAGAAACAATAGGAGAAATAAAAACAACATACTAAAACCAAGCAACCTACTCTACAAAATAAAGAAGCAGATGAAAAATTGAAGGTAGAAAAAAGAGGATATATTTTTAATATTGAAAAACAATTTGAGAAGGTGAAAATACTTGTCCCTCTAGGAGAATTGGTGAACTGGGTTACTTATCAAAAGAAAAATTCCATTTTTTAAAATTTGACATAGGTGACACCAAATCAAGACAACCTAAATTTACAATAATATAGAACAGTGGTCATGTTTGGGCCACATGCCGAAGAGCAAGACCCAACTACTCCTTTCTAACTAAATTTGTTGATACATGAGTTGATGTTTCATAATTGCATGCTAGATTTTGGTGCCTCACATAACTTTATTCCTCTATTCATAATGGAGTGGTTAGGTTTACAGGTTACTAAACCATACAAATATTTGTATTCATTTGGTTTGAGGAGAGTAAATTTTATATGTTTTATCAAGGACATGGTTGTTTCATTGGCACAAATTCTTGTGAGAAGCATCATGATGGATGTGGTTGTGGGAGATATTCCACTTAGATTTTCTATGCTACTATCTAGGTCATGGGGAATGAAATTGGGAGGTTCATTAAAATTGGACTTGACCTATGCAATTATACTAGTATTTTGAGGGGAATAAAGAAGGTTGTATCGAGAGTCCAAATTTATAAAAATGGTTACTAAGGAAAATAATCCTGACAACTCTCCTATATATAATAAAGATAAGGATTTTGGTTGTTTCCTTTAGGAAATGGATGATAAAGTCGCTAAATATCCTTAAATTCAGCCACTAGTAGTTGTGAAGTTTTAAAAACCTCGAGTTAAAAAATCATGTAATAAAGTTAATAAAGGAAAAAATAAGACCAAGGACATCGGGCATGTATTCCAAGATGAGCATTGGGAAAAAACATCATGGTGGGTGTTCATTTGGTTTACTATGAACAAGGAAAGTTGAAAAGGCGTTGGAAAAGATTTTGAAAAGACAAAGAGTTATTATTTGGTATTCAATTTATGAAAATAAAGAAAAATAGGAGAAACAGAAGGTGAAGGTTGGTCATGGGTTTGTATGTGAAGGAAATTGAAGAAAAAATAGAGGAAATTGAAGGAAATAGATGCCTAAATAATAAAAAGGCTCTGAGGATCAGTTCATAATCTTTTTTCAGTTTTAGCTTGGATGTCTCTCTTTCTATTCTCTCTCTCATACTCTTGCACACTTAGAGCATTCGTGGAGCACTCTAGAATTGGAGAAAGGAAGGAAAAGGAAGGACAAGAAAGTAAAGGAATGAAATGATCAAGAAAAATAAAATTTGGATCAAGTAGCTTCAACAGGAATACTTGCAGTTAAACAGGTTGCATGTGTAATTTCCCAGCTGGTTTGTGAATGCATGGTACATGTGTCTATAGATTTTGTTCTCTTATTGTGATTGGTGTGGGTTTTGTTATGTGTGACAATGGTTTGATCCTTGCCTTGCCATTTTTGAATAACCATGGTCTGATGGGGTTCTTTAATTTGTTTGAGCTTTGGATTGTTGGATGGTTTTGGAACTGGGTGAGTTGGTCTCAAGAAATTTCGCAAGGGCCTAGGAATCCCTTGACCAATTTTGGCAGGATCGCGATAAAGCTTGTGGGTGGAGATGGGAAAATTCCTCAAGGTATTAGTGAAGAAATTCAATGGAATCCAAGCATTTTTAGGGCCTATTGATCCGTTGACTGGTTTTGGTGGGATTGTAGTAAATCCTAGTAGTGTATGATCCTGTTTTGGGCCTAGTGACCCCTTGAGCAGTTTTGGTGGGATTGCGGTAAGGCCTAGTTGTGTAGGTGTTTTGAGCCTAAGAGTTCGTTGAAACTTTTTGGCAGGATTATACTATAACCTGAGGAAGCCCTGATTATTTTGTTGAGTCCCACATTCATGCTTAGAATGATGCATGGGGGTGATTGGCTTGAAGAAATATTTAGTTTAGTGTAATCTATTGTTAGGTAGTATGTGGAAGTCCCTGATCTAGTTGGCTTTTGCATATGTTAATAAGAGATATTTTTCTCTTGTATTTCATGAGTATTTATACTTTTTATTATTTGCATCTAATGATTTTTCTATCATTGTTATTATTTTGGATATATGTTGGTTATGAACATCATTTCATGACACATTCTATTTATGGCTTTTTATCATGTATTGATTGGTAAATGAATGATTATTGAATGCATTTCTTAATAGATGTTATTGAAGATATTATGAGAGGTAATTAGACTCTCTTTATGATTCTTAGATAAGTATCAAACTTGTATGTTAAGATGTGCATTCATGACTTGTAGATTACATGTTCACAATGTGTTTGATGAAATCATTATCATGGTTAGGCCTGGTTAGGTCAAGTCTTTGAGAAAATTTTATATGAATGACCTTTTATTGATGCCATTTATCATTTTCAAAAGTCTCAATAAGTTATGGGTAGTAGTCTAGAGGCTGACCTAGAATTCAGGCTATGAATCCAAGACCGCATGCTCTAAACTGAACTTTTTCGGCTAGAAATGCTGGGATGGAGGCTTATGGGAGCGATTGGAGGCTTCCAGCCATATGGATGGCTTTTTGTGGGAGTGGTTGAGAGACTAGGGATGAGAAAATAGGTATAGCTCAGGGTTTGGCCACTTGGGGTGGTTGTTTAGCCCCTGAATGACCTATATCTCCTATAGGATGTGTCAAGTGGTCAGTTTGTGGTTGTTAGTCAACCCCACTTTCTTAAGTAGATCTATGAGGTAGATTCATGTCATAGTATCCCTCTGTCTCATGTTTACTCTGGTACAATGAATGTGGTTAAATGTTTGAGAGAGGTGGTTACAAATTGGTATCATAACATCGTTCAATACTTGGACTAAATGGGTACAATGTGTTTCTAATGCATGCATGTTAGTGTCTATGTGGTTGATATCCATGCATTGTCATGGTTATGGTATTATCATGTGTGAATTCAATGTATTGACATGATTATGTATATACATGTACGATGCTAATCTTGATTGATTTTGCAGATGAGATAGCTTCCCTTGAACATCATTGAGGCATGTTGATTATGTTTTTATTTGGTTTATCTGACATGGCATGTTTGTAGGAAGAAGAAGATTGCATATGGCTAGAAAAATGGTGGATTATAGTCCATGAAACTCCCCTTATAGATCATCTGAGCAACCAAGAGATGAGAATTATCCAAACATAGTAGACACATTGAGAATATTGAAGGAAGAAAGAAGAAGTCGCAAAGAAAATAGTGACATAATAATTCAGTCATTGGAAAATATTGATAGGGAATAGGAGAAATGAGCATAGGTCAATGTATTTACCCTTCAAACATTATCAAACTTGTAGAGACATGGACATCCACAGATGAGTTATGGATAGGAGGATAGGAATAATGTAGCATATGGTAGTAGGTATCATTGTGGGGACATGTTGGACAAGGATGACATGGTTAGAGATGGCATGTTCCTGGATATACCTAATAGGAGAGGCAGTGAACATGGTTCTACTCTAGTGTTGGTTCAAACAAGTATCATAGTCATCATCGTTATCATCCTTATAGGAGGAGTGATAGGGGATATTTGTCAAATGAGTTCAAGAAAGTCAAGCAACTTACATTCTATGGAAAGTTAAAGAAACCAGAAGATGTAGAGGCATGGTTACTTACGATGAAGAAATTTTTTTAGCTACATGATTACACAGAGACCATGAAGTCCAGGATAGATATTTTTAGCCTCGAAGGGAGAACAAAAATTTGGTGGGAAGATGTGAAGTGGGTGAGATACATTAGGACAAAAGAGTTGAGCTAGCATGAATTCAAGGGACCCTTCAGTAATAAGTACTTGTTGGAGAGGTAATATGACAATAAATCCAAGGAACTCAAGATGTGATCGATGCCAGATGGGATTGATGACAGATTAGGAGTACATGACTAAGTTCCTAGAGTTGTTGAGGTATGCGCCATCTCTTAAGGATGAGAAAGCCAAAGTTCAGAGGTTTGTTAGTGGATTACCATTAGCATTTAAGGATCAGATTGAGTATGACGAGCCTTGGTCACTGGAAGAAGTAATTGGGAAGTTAAAGCACTATTATGAGAAATCGAAGCGTAAGAGTGATTCTAAGTAGGGTTGGAAAGGGAGTGAAAAAGCTAAAGGTAAACGACCACTTAAGCAAATAAGACCTCAGGATGCAAGTGAGAAAGATAATGTTACTCCTTATAAGAATTTTAATGGAGTTGAGAAGGGACATGGGTCATAGCCTAGAGAGAAACAAAATAGGGGTGATGGTAGGAGATAGTTGTAGTGTTAGATACGTAGCAAGGAGCATCTCAAGAATGATTTTCCATTGTATCATGGGGGTAGGAATCATAACTACTATTGTTAGGAGGTGCGAACATTTGCGAATGATGGGCAGAACATTCCTCAGATATATGCAGAATTGGATAATAGGTAGATGAATCACCAGACATTTATTATCAAGATCAACAGTAAGCTTTGTGATCAAGTTGTTTCTATTTTGATTGACCCTAGTGTTAGAATCGGTCTTGTCAGTCCTTCGTCAAAGATAAAAACTCTTTCTGCATTTCATTTTTAGGTGTCTCGCTCCATTCACTCCAGCTGCATTCCGCTAGGGGCATGCCATAATCTGACGGAAAGGGTCTTGTTAGTCATTTCCCCTCATGTCTGGCACCTGATGGCTTAGGTCTTTTTGTCTATGTTCACTAAAGTCCATGACAGTTAATGTTCGATCTTTTAATGGACAAGAGTCATTTTCAGTCATTAGGTCTAGGGATCAGATAAATTGGTCTTCAAACATGTCCAATAAAGCCATGCAGGCCAGAAGGAGGCCCTTACAAAGTTGTGATTCAAAGAATTTCATCATCGTATTGACAGATTACGACTGTTCTTCAAAAATATGTTTTGAAGAAAAGTCAAACAGTGTGTCATTTGTAATAATTTTCAAAAAATTCTCTAGTTGATCTCTTTAGGCACAGTCATGATTTCCGTGGCCAAATTCCCTGTCATACAACCCTTGAAAAAAGTGTCGAAAATTTCATCATTTTAGCTAAAAACTCAAAGGGAAAGTGAAATTCATTGTTGCATTAAATCAATGAAAAGTGTCAAAACAAGACATTAGCAAAGTGGGTTTTGAAGAAGAAAAAATTGAACCCATGACTCCAAATGCCTTTATATACAAGTTTCCACAAGTAACAAATCATTGTGCACACCAAGATCATAGAGAAACATAGCAAAGTGATTGAGAGTGCAAAGCACGCGTTTGGAGTGAGTTTGGAGTCGTTTTCAGGAGCGCGACGCACACACAGAGGGGCATGGCACACATAGAGAGCGCGGCGCACACAGCGCGACCCCATAGTGTTAATCTAACATGGGCGTGGTGCACACACAGAGCGTGGCGCACTGGGTGTGTTGCATGGCGCACACCCACCAAGGCCCGAATTTGTGCCAAATTTGCATCAAATTACTTTGAAACCCTTCAAATCGACAGGTAGGGTCTACATCTTGATCGCTCATGTATTTTTGTGAATGTGATGATGGTGTATGGCCGTTTATAACTACAAGAAAAAATGCCTAAACCCTACCACTTGCAAACATTAAAGCCATTGCTCTAGGGTTGCAACATTGTGGTGTTGATGCCAAGGCTCCTCTTTCACCTCCCATTTTTCCCCTTCTTTCCATTGTTCCCTTCCCACCTATCTCATGTTTCCCTATTTTCCCTACCCTAAAACATTACTTGACCCATATTCCTTATCCCTCCACTCATTTGCTCAATGTAAACCCCAAAACCCTACCCTATAAAATCCCCAAACCTTCCTACATGTCCCTAAACAAAATTTTCCCCCATAACCCCTATTCCCATCATATTATTCCCCTTCCTAACACTCCCTTTTTGAATTTTTCCCCTTGGTGGCAGATATCACAACAACACCTAGTTTCATACCATCATCAAAGGGCAGTGTAAGCACAATACACATACAACAATCATGGCATATGAGCATTCCTCAGAGTATGAGATGGAAACACAAAGTGATTCATCCTCGGAAGAAAAAGCTGCCAGGAGACATCACAAATGTGGCAAACATGTTAGGGATGAGCCAACCACCTTCACAGAACTACAGGACTACCCTCTTGCTATTTCATGTTTCCAGCATCTATCATGTTTTGAGTTTTGTCAAAGGGTGGCTAATGTTTGAGTTCATCATGAGTTGGCCCGTCTTTTTGTGCTCCACTTACATGGAGGTCACTCTATCTTGGTCGGGGTCACTTTCACACTGACACCCGAAACAGTCTAATTAGCAACCGGCATACCAAATGTTGGAGAACAGTGGCACAAGAAACAAAAGATTGATAGGTAGCATTATGGGCCTTACATTAAGGCCAGTTTCTTGAGGCAACTCCAAATAGTTTTTCCATTCAGATATTTGAAAGATGAGTATGCTCCACTCATTAAATTGATCATGAAATATTTCAGCTGTGAGGGGAGGTTCTCTCGTTTATATGCCTATCACATCAGGTTGCTCATGCACTTTACCAGGGTATGGATAATGAACATCCCATATTTCATTTGCAGGAACATAGAGAGGATGAACACCTTCATGCAGCATAAGACCCCTCAGCAGTAACTTAACAATGTTTATCATTTTTCTCTTACTAAGATTTTGGTGGATCGTCAGCTGGGATTGCAGGGAATTGCTTGGGAGGACTTCATCTCCCATGACCTCTTCAGCACTTCACAAGTATTATCAGAGGTTGAACATGAGATAGGTGGTCCTTCTCATCAGTATGAACGCCATGAGACCACTACTATGCCAGTATTCATCACCTATAAGAGAGGCAGTAGGCATTTGTTTGCAGCAACAAAGCGAGTGTTATCTCCACCCGGGGTGGAAGGGGCCTCGCTTCCAACATCGGAAATGTAGGTATAGGACAAGGGCAACAGGCCCATGCATGACGAGGGGCCATCAGGTGAACAAGAGGCCAACTTCATCCTCATTGATGATGATGATGCATATGAGGAGAGTGCCAAACTTAGGAGGACCATCCAGGAGCCGAAAACGAAGATCCAAGACTTGTCACTCAATTTGGAGAAGGCTAAATGGATTATCAGGTATTTGGAGCAGAGGAACAAATAGCTTGAGGACCAGCATGAGGTCATGGAGCTGCAAAACATCCGTGAGAATCACCAAGCTGCCCAACATAGGAGGATTGAGCTCACTCCATTAGAGCAAGAGATTAACAATGACCGAGAGTCTTGGCTCAAGCATATCAACATCCACCTTGAGAGACTGTTAGAGAAGCCTGACAAGGAAAAAACCATATTGAGGTGGATGGTTTATCACTACAGGGCACGGAACATGAGTTCAAAGGCTCGGATAAGGAGTTTGAAGGCAAAATTGAGCAGAGCGACAAAAAGGAAAAAGAGGAAAAAATAAAAAGATCGGCTTCAAATCTTGGCTGAAGCCTCTGTGGCCCAACATAGCACTTCATAGAGGACCTCTAGCCCAAATTTCAAAAAATTTGGGGACGTTTTGGTCACATGAAAATTTTTTGGGCACAACACAGGTTTTTTCTCCCTGTGCACCGCGCCACTGGCGCGACGCTTAGGATTGGGAGATCCAAATCACAAATGGCTTGAATTTTTGGATTCAACATGAAAAATCATGCCTTCTGGTGCATGGAAAAGAAGTTTGGGCAAGTTTTGAGTCCCCAAGAGGTCAAAAACACTCAAAAAATGACCTCTCTGCCCCTACTTTGACACACAGGAAGCATTCTTGGGAGAATGAAGTTTTTGAGGGGCAAATGAGCACAAAATTCAGAAATTCGACTTGGGTGGGAAAGTAGACAGGCCAGGCTTTCCAAAAAGCACACTTGGGCACAATTTGGACTCTAGAAGGTACCTCAAAACAGCCTCCAAAGTAGCACGACGCATATAGATTTGGGCGCGGCGCATATAGAGAAAAAGGACAAAATCACTTCCACTTCGCGACATTTCGATTCGTGACTTTCTCCAAGTGGGCCCACTCATTTACACTACACTTTTGTCGGCACCTAAAGAAAAATTTAAATTATTTCCACTAAATTTTGGCTTCTATCCAAGTGGCAAAGGAAGGCATGCAGTCACCCAAGCCATTTGTCATTTTTGTAACGTTGCACCTGTAACTAATGGTTGTGTTTCCTCTTCCACTTTCTAATGATTCGAAGAACTCCCCAACTCTTGGTAATTCTATTTCCTCATGGCATAGTCTATTTATTGTATGCAAACCATTTGCAAAGGGTTGGTTGGCTTGTAATTTCTGGGAGACTGTGGGAGAGAAACTCAGTTCTTCATTGTATATTTTGACAGAGGATTAATGAAAGGTAACGACTCTGTTTCATGAGATTCATGTGGTTGTGAGTGTAGAAAATGTGTTCTATTTATGTTTCATATGTATTTCGTTATGTTTCACAGTTCATTCATATTCATTTTCAGTGAAATTTTCTAAGTATTGTTAAACACACATGGGAGAAAGAACAATAGGAAAGATAAATCATGTGAGTACATATTTTATTAATAGGAAATATACATTTATATTACATTTTTGTGACCATTGGGTTTCACATCCCAAGGTATATTGGACTCCTTTTTGTCCATTCGGCTTCCACACTAACCCATTGAGGATTAGGTGTCCAACATTCCCCCCCTTAATCCGAAGGGTTATGTATGAGTCCAAGAAGAGAGCCGTAATACAAAATGTGCAAAAATGCATGGCAGCACTAGGCTGAATGTGCTCTATGAAATGTTGGTATAAAGGGCGGTGGTTT
>APFE030819884.1:213242-234264 GCA_000404065.3 Pinus taeda | reverse complement strand
CTCTTCTGACAATCGTTGGTCCCCTTGAACTCCACATCTTTTGCCAACAAGCCAAACAATGGCGAGGCTAGCTTGCTGAAGTCCTTAATGAATCTCCTGTAGTATCCTGCTAATCCAAAAAAGCTCCTAACATCTCTTACCTTTTGCGGAGGTGGAACCTTCTTGATTAGAGCAATTTTGTTAGGATCCACCTGTAATCCTTGGCTAGAGATGGTATGGCCTAGCACGGTTCCTTCAGTCATCAGGAATTCACATTTTTCAGGACTGAGGGACAGGTTCATCTCAATGCACTTGGTTAGGACTTTCCCCAGATTGGACAATGCCTCCTGGAAGTTGGCCCCATAAGGAGTAAAGTCATCCATATAGATTTCCACTGCATCAAGTAATGTCTGTGGCCCATGGGCTGCTACAATGCACATATCCTCGCTATGTTCTCTATCTCCTATCCATCTTGGCTATCTTTGCTTATCTATGGAACAAAATTCTCTCGAAAGAATGGAATTCCTCTTCCTCCTAGTGGCCCAGTTGTAACATAGACCGATAACCTACTAGTGGTTAATTTTGACTACATCAACTCTTAATTAGAGTTATAATATGGACTCCTCTAGAGTCTTTTACATCATAATCACATCGCTAGCCCTTTTTCCATGAAACATGGTGGCTAACGTGACATCCTCCCAAACTATATGTGTGAAAATAGGAAGGTTAACTTCTGATTGACGCACTTCTTGAGCCTTTGGAAAGAACTATGTATCTAGAATAACATGAAATGGGGAAACACTAAAGGGACAAATTTTTACCCCCCAAAAAACATCGTTTGATGCCTCAAAACACTCCTGGAAGGTTTTAGACCTTGTTTTCCCAAACTAGGTCCCGCTAGTAAAAACATTCCCATGAGTTGATTCCTCCACTTTTTTCACTTCAAATGCATCGAGATGTATGACAAACAATATAATGATCGAATATAGATCAATATGGTAGTTTGATCAAAGGAATTTATAACATAGAAGGGAATTACCTAGACCCAAAAGGGCAAGTGACTACAAAGAGGAGGAGACTTGAATGAGCTAGATATGAAAATATTATGTCATACATTCATTGGGATCATTTGTGTAGATGGGTGTGTTGAATGCAAGTAGTGAGTTGGACTTGTTAGAATTGTTACTTGTGGTATCCTAATGAACTGAAGGATAACCATACATATAACTATTGAGTTGAAAGTTTCATTTCTTGAAATGCATGTTATTTTGTGGAAATTTGGATCTTGTACGGAAAGTTTAAGGTTGTATATGAAAATAGTCATAACACATATATTTTGCTAGTTTTTTTAATGTAGATACTAAATGGAAGTCTACAAATATAAAAGTTACCAAGTTGTGAAGAAAAATACCATTGCTAAATCATTTTGAAAGATAAAGGACATGAAAAATGTTGTTGATATGCAAGAGCAAGGATGTTGGTGCAGTTGAAAGGAAGTGGTCCATATATTGGGTATGTTTAATGTTAAGAATTAATTCTTGAGTAGCCATAGTTTTTGTGTCGACATTTCGAGTCTATAACAAGACCCATCATCAAGACAAAAACCCTACAGAGAAGAGAGAGAAATGATGGAAATTAATATGGAATGGGAGGAAATGTAATATGAAAGAGTCAACCAGTTAGAAATTTTATTTTATTAATATTTAAGGAGAATTAATAAATTATGAATTTTATTTAGATTGTAGAATGAAGATTAATAATTATAAGGGATTTTTTTTATTAATAGTTTAATTATTAGTAATAATTAATAGTAAGGTTAATAGTTAATAATTAATAACTAGAATTATTCCTATTATTATTAATAATAATTATTATGATTGGTATTAATTAAATAATTACTATTAATAATAAATATTAATTAATAATAATCATAATAGTAATAATAATTAATTTATTGTTATTATCTAATAATTATTATTATAAACTCATTGAGTTAGTAATAATAATTATTACTACAATTTGAATTAATTGTTATTGTTATTAATATAATACATGTCATAAGGGATACTATTGTGATTATTAGGGATACTTTATTAGAGATAGTTCAAATGATATAGTTATTAAGTATAGGATTTGGTAAGGATGGAATGGAAGGAATAAGGAGAAGGGTGATGCATTGAAAGGTTTAGAGGAAATATTAACATGATGGAGAGGGATAGAGATAGAGGAAAGGTCAAATGAGGGCTAAAGAGCATAAGGTAATAAGGTAGAGAAGTTTTAGTCAAGGTTGTAAGACTCCGTTACCTGGGTGAGTAAGGGGGTCCAAATCCTACTTATTTCCATACCCCCATCTCTATAAATATTGGGAGGATGCTTAATAATTTCAAGGGCTTCAAGAATCTTTTGCTTATACTGATGCTTTTCCTTAGCAGTTATTTTTTCATCTTCAAGGCACACATGGTGACATGTTCTTGATGAGTGTTCTGCAAGTGTTGAAGTTTGAGTTCTACCATTTCTAATACCAGCGTCGTGTTCTTTGAGTCTGATTTTGAAGGATCATCATGTCTCTCCAATATAACATTCTCCACAAGAACACAAGACCTTATAAACCCCTTTGTGTTGTAGGTGATCAAGATTGTCTTTTAGCGATCTCATCTTTTGTCTAATGGTTGTTAAGCGCTTAAAGAGGTATCAATATTTCTCTTTCTAAGAACCCTAGCCAGCTTATCTGTGATTCCTTGAATGAATGGTACATATGACGTATTATTAGGAGGTTTGGAGCTTGTTGAAGAGGGTCTTGCTCCATTTCTAGTTCTAGCTCTTTTGATGGTTTTTATGATTCCTTTATTATTATACCCAATGCTAGCAAATATTTTCTTCAAATATTTTGTCTCCTCTTCTACATGCTCATGGTTGGATATTCGTAGCGCTCTAGTGAAGAGGGTTTTGAGTACTCCCATGTTTTGAGCAGGATGATGGAAATAGATACATATCCCATACTCTCGGGGCAACTCTATACCACTCTTATTCCTTCGCACTGGCAGTTGGGTGGTTCAAATATCAAATCAGAAATGAGAACAATTTATTCAGGTGAGATAACAAACTTATTAAACCCCCCTTACAACTTTTCCCCTTAAGTATTAAAGTTTGTATTTGTTTCACTCTTCTTCAATATTTGGAATTATATATAAATAAAATGCATATTACAATTGTTTTGAGTATTTTGACCCATTTATAATTTACTTGTTCCTACAAGCATCATTAACATAATTAATTATAATTACAATATATGTGGGGGACTTAAGACTAGGGGTTTTACAATCCCCTCCCCCTTAAAGGAACATTGTCCTTGGTGTTTACACCATGAGTTAGATAAGTGTATAAACTTCTTTTTGTTAATGAGATGATATTGTTATTCAATGTTTTATGACTAGTGTTGAGTTGGACTACAATCTCAAGTGTGAATGTATGAATGTTGCCTTTGGAAGAGGATTGATTATGAATCTATGATTGCAATCTTTTCTTGAACACGAGTAATGTTTGGAATATCGATGTTTTAGAGTGAAGACTTAATTAGAAATGTCTTCAAAAAACATTTGAATTAACAAATTAAAGAAATCATTAATGAATCCATGAAGCCTGTAAGTCTGTTGTAAAAATAAATTGGGACCTTTAAAGCCTTTTAAATTAATGTATGGTGAGTATTTGTTGGTAAAACCATGGAGCATAGTGCATGTTTAATATAGGAAGCTCAAAGAGTCTTTGAGTTATCGTAAATCTTAAAGAGCCTTTGATTTGTCATAAATTTCAAGAACCATTTAGAATTATAATTTGTTTTATTTTATGGTAGCTAGTGATTTTTACTTTCATGCATGCACAAAGATATAATATGATGTCTAAATGTATTTGGACAATTTTCATAGTTTATTTCTATTCTTTTTGGCTTGAATGCAATCCTAATTATTATTGGGTTGAAATGTCTTAAGTCTTGTCAAAGATATTGAGAGAAGTTAAGGCACAATATGACTTGTGTTAAGGAATTAATAGTTTATGACTGTATGATTTCTTTATATTTAATTCCTTTCTAGGTTACACTAGGAGAAATACAATTACTTACATGTATGAAAGACATATATGGAACCTAAAGTAGATAATTAGGCTAAAATTTACATCAATTATCTACTGTAAGATTTTATCAAATTTGATGTATTCCACATGGAAATATTTTAAGTGGTAGTTATAACAATTTAAGCCTAAAGGTATGGTAAGACATCTGTTGGCATTATGATACATATGTTGTACTTGATGGCAACCCACTCATCTCCGATGATAAATTATAGTACAACAATGTTATTTTCTGGTTCCGCAGGTGCACAGATCAAAAGATGCGGTCTTCGACAGGTTGCGCAGGAGCACTGTTGAAAAGGTGCGGATATGTTCGCAGGTCTCCCGCACAAAAGGTGTGAACCTAAAATGAACGGAATTTCATGCAGAGAAAAACGCGCATCTTATGTTTGGTCCACGATATTTAGTCCGACGTTTTGATCCTATGGTTTTGGTCCGTGGTTTTGGCATCTAAAATATTGAACCCAGGTTTTGGATCCCTTGTATTGGTTTTCTATGGTTTTGATCCATGGTTTGAGTAAGGGCTTGCCTATAAAAAGGAAAGGAGATCCTTTGACTACTCACTTGAATATTGAATATCTTAAGATCTGAAAGTTTGGGTGATCGATTTGAAAAGCTAGATCTAGATAAAAGAGAAATTTGTAAATTGTAAGGCGGATCTATTGATAGGTCGTGATCTCTTTGGTGCATGATCAGATCTGTGGATCTGGCAGTCTGTGGCACATTGGAGGACTGAGAATTTGGCTCTATACAGAGGTCCGCAGGCGATCCACAGCACAGGTGCAGAGGAACACAGCGCAGCAGAAGGCGCAGGTGCGAAGGAACGCAACATAGAAGAAGGCGCAGGTGCGGAGGAACGTAGCGTAGCAGAAGGCGCAGGTGCGGAGGTGCGTAGTTGAATCAGTGGAGCAGGTGCGGAAGTGCGCTGAATAGTAAACAGTGAAGGTGCGAAGCTGCGCAGACTCATGACGATAGAAGTGCGGATATCCGCAGGTTTCCTTCAGTGAAGTTGCGGACCTTTTCTTGAAATATATTTTAGCTGTATTTTACCTATTTCTGCAGAGATCTGGGTTTAAATTGGTGGCTGGTTACTGGTGATATTTTCTGGTTACTACATTCTAAGAAGTTAATTGTTTAAAGGAGATTGGGTGATGCACATGTACTTGACGTTTTCGATCCAGTTTGAAAATTTATGAAACATGGTCCCCGGAAGAAAAGAGAAGGTTGTAGCCTTCTTTAGATCAGCACCTACATACTAGTATTTCAGCTAGTACAAAAGCTAAGGGGGTTGTTGCTCCCTTCCAGAAGAAGCTGGAAAACAAGAGAGAGGGTTGTAGCTCTCTGCAAGTTGCAGCCTGCGCACTGGTAAAAGACTGCACCAGTACAAAATCATTGTAAGAAGAAGTTTCTTATTGAAAGAAGATAGAGACATATTGCAGCAAGTGGTTTTCACCCACATTGGGTTTCCACCTTACATCTTGTGTTCCTTGGTGTGACTGTCTATTTTGCGTTCCTGCTCATTTTTCTATGGTTCTCACATACAAATTAATGACAAACATCTAATTATAAATTTGGAAGGTATATGCAAGTTTAAATTGTCAGATAAAAAAATATTTTTATAAAGAGAGAAGAGTTTGATAATACTGATTCACCCCCCTCTCAGTATTATTTCTAACAATTGGTATCAGAGCGGGTCCTTCAGAAGAAGCTTGATCGCTTGAAGGAAGATCTATCATCATGAGCAACTACGAGAGAGAAACATCGATCAGGCCACCAAAAGGTAAAAGACATAAGTAAATAAATAAAATTAATTAATTAGTGAGGAAGGTAAGGGATGACTTAGGAAAACTAGGTGGCCCTGGGTGTTGACAAGGCAACACCCTTGAGGTGACACATGACACTAGTTTCCATGTCATATACCATGTGTTAGATGTACACACATGTTTATGTGACATTGGTATAAGAATCTTCTAAGGGCCATATCTTGGTGTCTCAGACTTAAAACGGGACAAATTTTATAACGTCAGAAAGCTCTTAACAAGAAGAAGACAATGTAAACCTTAGAAATGGGGTTTAAAGTGATTAGAAGAAAAATGAATTATAACCCCCACCTTCTTAAGGTTTCTTAGGGGTTGGGTATGTTACAACATGATTGGTCCATGAACTCTATTTAAACAACATGGGGGGTCATTTCTTTATTCTAGATAGTGAGAGATGCCAATGTAATTGATCTTTCTTTTACATTAATATATTGCTTCAAGCGGTTATGTTGGTTGGGACATGCACTATTTCTCTTTTTAAGGGTTTTAACCATGTACATGTGCGCTAACCTTTGATTTATCTATCAATTGGGTGTAACTTGAATCACTATGAAGAAAAGTTGTTACCCTCCCCACTTGGGTTCAAGTCTTTTGTTGTAGCATGTTTGCTCTTAGTGAGTTGATTATGGATGCCATTTACGTGAGTTATTGAACTTCATTTATGACTTATAAAATTTAGCATTTTCCTGAAGTACCATCCTTGAAATGAGGGAAAGTGCACGTGAGGTCTTCCCTGATATTCGTTACTTGGAAGGAAAAAAATGATCTATTTATGTGAGTCGTTGTCTTAAGGTGTTCAAATTGTGTAGATATATTTTATTTCACAAACAGGATATTAGAGTTTCTCTGAAGCTCGATTCCCATTATTGACTAAGAGATTGAAGTTGTACCATGGCATGCAATAAAGGACTTTTGGATTTTCCTATTTTTAATTATTTTTATGTGAGGAGAATTACATCAAAAAATTCAAAGTGTCATTTCTAGTTGGAAAGCCTATTTGTTTAGCCAACAATTTTCTATTTTCCTAAGTTTTTTAACCCTCCTTTATATTGTTATAATTTATTGTTTAATTTTTTGTATTATCAGTGTGTTAACATTTCTACCTATGTATTATGTTTTCCCTCACACCCTATTCAATATTGGCAAACTAGAAACCTAGAGCTAAACACAACCTAATTACGATGTAAGGAGTTCCCCTTTGAAATCAACTCCCCTCTTATCTTACCTATCTTACTATGATCCATATAATCTGATGTTAGATGATTAAAATGTTTGTCACCGTTGGATTAAAGCTCTCGTTATAACTGAAACTTAGACCATCTATTATGGTTCTCTATAGATTTTAGGGTTTAGTAGAGGAGCCGAGAGAAGAATCGAAGTGGAGCCTGAACATGCTTTGGGTCTTCTTCATAAGGAATTGGAATACTTGCATGATGCTCTTGATCAACAGAGTGTGATAGCAGGCATTGAAGCATAGATGGGTGTTGTATACTATGCCTTTGTGAAGCATGATGAGGCATGATATTTGTTAAGGAATGCCATTGCAAAATTGAGGGCTAGTGGGGGGATGAGATATGTATTCTTTGGCATTTTTTGGAACCAAATGGGACTGGATTGCATGTAGTGCTATGCTATAAATGAAGCTACAAATTTGTTTGAAGAGGTAAGGTATTTTATGGTTTAGTAGAGAAGCCGAGAGAAGACCCTAAAAGAAGCTTGAACATGCTTTGGGTCTTCTTCATAAGGTGTTGGAAGCCTTCCGTGATGCTCCTAGTCAATAGAGTGTGATAGCAGGCATTGAAGCACATATGGGTGTTGTATACTCTATCTTGGGGAAGCATGCTAAGGCACGAGATTTGTTAAGGAATGCCATTGAAAAATTGAGGGCCAGTGGGGAGATGAGATCTGTCTTCTTTAGCATTGTTTTGAACCAAATGGGACTGCCTTGTGTGCAGTGCTATGATATAAATTAAGCTGCATATTTGTTTGAAAAATCAAGGTTGATTTTTGAACATATTTGCAGTCCCTATCATCCTGATACACTTGTGATATATAACAATCTAGCTAGAATGTTCGATGCAATGGGCGGGTGAATAAATTTAAACTTTTTATTGAATTTCCTCCATGGTGGTAATTGTAGTTTGATTTTTATTTTGAGTTCATTGCTTCAACATAAATCCTAGATTTTTAGGCATTCACATTCTCATGGTGGCTTGGGAGGTCTGTACAAGTTTCTTAGGAATTTTGAATCATTTTCGATGATTTTACTCGTAGACAGGTTGAAAAATAAAAAATTATTGAAGGTTATTTTAGTATCTGCATATATTTTTAAGCCCTTGAGATTCTCATTCAACCCATTATACTCAAGTGCAAGCAATTTTTTGGTGGGTTAATAGAATGGGTACATTATTTTGCCTCTGCATACCTTGAAGTCCTCCAAGTTTTCAAGGAATCCATTATGCTGAGGCATTTTCCCTATGATTTTTCTTTTCAGCTAGTACGACCATCTTCACTTTACCTCAAATCAGTTCTTCACACTCACAAACTGTTCCATGTACTAATTAGCAAAATTTCAGTGGAACAATCACCATTATATTTTACATTTATGTTGTTTCTCTATATCAATTTGTCATTTTAAAAATTCATAAGATTTTTGTAGTAAATTATACTTTGGTATTGCATTCCTCTATAAATTATTTTTGAAATGAATAAATTTATCTCATGTACAGGTTGGAGGATGCAATTGGTGTATTGGAGCATGTGGCAGGAATTAGAGAAAAGAAACTTGACACATAAAACATAGATGTGGATGTTACGAAACAGAGGCTGACATAGCCCTTGAAAGAAGCTAGCAAAGCTAAAAGTTGCAAGGAAAAATCCCTTCAAAGCATACCAAGTTCCTAGAATAAGGAAAAGTAAGATACTAGAGGATAAAACATATGATGATAATCCATTGGATCATCTACTGTATGGAAATTGATTAAATCAGAAGATATATCTGCATTCTTCTTTTATGGCAGATTGTTGTAGGATGTTGAAGAGTCTAATAAAGGACTAATCTAACTAGACATTGCTGGTTTTCAAGGTTCCTATAGTCTATATATAGATTTTCCGATTGATTTGGAAATTGCATACTTCATTATATATAAGATTTCATTGAATAGAATAGCATGAGGATGCCTAATAAGGATAGAGTTACATTCATTCCCAAAGTTTGGCCTGCACAAAATAACACTTTTGATAGGTTGGAGTAGTTGAGAATAAAATTTCAACTTGATAGTAAATGCAAAAATCGTTCGTTAACTTATTCACTATAGTTGGCCCCTTCAATGTTCCATTCATATTTCAAAACTTGTTTGAATTTGCTTTGGTTACTAACAAAGCCTTTCTGTATGCACCCAAAGACATCAACCTGCTATTGTGATCCCATAAGAGTGCATGGCCATTTATTTCATAACATTAAATCTTGAATTTAATATATATTTCTCCTTTTTTACTGGTCTACACTTGTCCTGAGCTTGTTGGACAAAGTTTCTTTTGTTTGAAACTTTATTCGCATCCGTTATGACATAAGTTCTACCTTCAACACCCAGAGTTTGTAGCTATTCTTGATTCCAAGAGTTAAGGAATTTCACTATTCTAGAGGAAATATGAGGCTTGCCTCCTAATTCTCATTGAATTTTGTCAATGGAATGTTTAATGTTGTAGACAAAATCTAATTCATCCCCAATGATTCTGATCAATCCCCACATTCTTTAAATACTTATCACTATTTATACCAAAAAAATGTCTTGCTTCAATTAAATATTGTGTTCCAATTGGTTGATTCTTCAACCAATCCAATTCCTTATGTAATCTTGCTTTTAGGTCCCAATTTTTATGGATTGTTTCATTTTGGTCAGCTACTTCATATCTGAGATTATTAATCTCTGAATTTTTAACCAGAAGTATTTTCTCGAGATTTTCAATTTCAATGTCCTTTATACTCAAAGCCAACATTGTTTCAGTTGTTTCTCAAAAGGATCAACTGGGCTTGATGGTGTTGAGGAAGTTGATGGGCATACATGCTTAGTTTTTTATTTTCTTAAGATTTCAATTTGTTGCACATAATTCTCAATATGCTAATTCTATTCAATTATCAGGGATAACAAATTGTTCCTTTTCTTTTTATGTATCTTCCAATTCAAGTGTTTCAACATGTTTAATATCTATCATCCTTAACTCTTGACACCTGAATTTATGTGACCTTAGACTTGATTAGGGCTTGTATGGAATAAGAATCCTTTAGGTCTACCCGAATCTAACAATACATTGCTCCAAGTCATCAACTTTCATCTATTTGGTTCTTGTAGCAATTTGTTCCTACAATTGATTTGTTGGGTTGTGTTATATTCTTTCCACATAGTTAATAGGGGGTTTGAGGGGTACCCGTAACCCCACTTTATGGGGTTCGGGGCAGCGCCCCGAAATTTTTTGGTTTTGGACCCTATGTTAGGTTGGGCGGACCCACCTATGGTTTTGTGCATGATTTTCGCAAATGTTTTTTGGACGCGATGGTTTTTGGTCCATGGTTTTGGACGCGATGGTTTTCGGTCCATGGTATTGGATGCTTCGGCATGTATAAATATGTATTGTAACATTGAAAGGAATATAATGAAAAATCAAGCTGGTAGTCCCGGTTTTTGGGATCCAGTGAGAAATATCTGTGTATATGTGTTTTATGTGTTATGCTCTCGCATTATTTATTTTTTGTGTTTTAGAATTCATATGCAGGTAATTTTTGTACGGGTTTAAAACCTACATTTGGTATCGGAGCTATTTTGGCTTCAAGGGGATGCCTTTGGTGCTGATGGGTTTCGCTCGGGCCTGTGGTAGACTTTGTTCAGTGGGAGATCTATGAGATCGATTCTGGTGGTGAAAGAAGATGGCAAGCAGTGGAAAGATAGTAGAGTATGATTCTTTCCCCTTAAGCTCAAAATCTATCTTCTCAAGTTACTTTGATGGGACTTCATGTTTAATAACATTTTTCACCTCTCTAAACACCACATCTCGGCTATACACAACCTTCCTTTTTACTAGGTTCCAAATCTTATAACCCTTTAAACCATCCTTATACCCAATAAAGATGCACTTTTTAGATTTACTATCTAACTTTGTTCTTTTCTCCTTTGGAACATGTAAATATGCATCACATCCAAATACCCTCAGATGTGAAAGGGAGGGTTTCTTACCAGTCCATACCTCTTGTGGAGTCTTATCCTCCAATGCTGATGAAGGTGATCCGTTGACCAGCTAACATGTTGTCTCCACCGCCTTTGCCCAAAATTCTTGTCCTAACCCGGCACCATTGAGCATGCTTCTTGCCCTTCCCATCAAGGTCTTGTTCATTTTCTGTAACTCCATTTTTATCAGGTGTGTATGGAGTAGTCTTCTATCATGCTATACCACACTTCTTACAGAATTCTTCAAATTCCTTGCTGCAAAACTCTCCACTGTTATTTGTCCTTAACACGTTTTTCTTCTTCTCTGCCTAGTTTTCCACCAAAGCCTTAAATTCTTTAAACCTATCAAAGAATTCAGATTTCTTCTTGAAGAAATATATCCATGTATTCCTTGAGAAGTCATCTATAAATTATACATAGTACATAGACTTACCTAGTTATGGAACCTTCACAGCTCCAAACACATCACTGTGCACAAGCTCTAATATATGTTTCGCCTTCTTACCACTAGAGGGGAAACTCACCTGATTCTGCTTCCCATATACACAATTTTCACAGAAATCAAAATCCAGAGAGCTATTAGTCATACTTTCTACCATACCTTTACCATGAAGTATTCAATGGCCATTCTCTCCAATATGTCCAAGCCTTTGATGCCATAGCATGGTCTTTTCTCTAGAGACCACTAGATTTTCTGCTCCACTTTTAGGAACCACAAAACTGTTGCACCCATCAATAACAATGGCTCCTTGTAGCTTGTACAGAGTTCCAATCTGAACACCCCGCCTCAATACCAGTGCTCCCTGAACAATCTTGTAGGTATCTTTCTCGAACACTGTTTTTACACATGCATCATCCAGCTTGCTTACAAAAATCAGATTTTTGGCTAATCCAGAAATATACAGAACACCTGGAAGTGTTCTAATCCTTCTACCTTGCAACTTCAACTTTACTTTTCCACGACCAATGATTCTAGCCTTCCCATCACCCCTTAAGAATACATCACCACCATCATATTTCTCATACTTGTAGAACCACTCTCTATGGGGAGTGAAGTGAAAGGATGCACCTGAATCAATCAACCATGCCTCATGATCTATGTGTGTACTTGAAGAAGCCAAGTACACATCCCCACCTTCATCTGAGGTGGTTTTCACCTCTGCAGAAGGAGCAACATCAGATCCCTTTCCTTTGTTAGGAGCTTTAGATTTACTTTTCGATGACTTATTTTTGTTTCTATTCTGGGACCATCCTTGTACAAAGAAGGCATCACCATTCTGGCTCTTCATATTTTTCCGTCTCATCTCCTCCGTTAGCAAGGATGAGACTATTTCATCAAACTGCAAGGCAGTTGCATTGCTACCTATTACAACAACCAGAATATCCCACAAATCTGGTAGAGAACACAATAAACCGATGCAATTATCTTCATCTAAAATTTTAATATCAACAGACAATAACTGACTTACCATAGTATTAAATGCATTCAGATGCTCTGTCACCTAGTCTCTATCTTTCATCCTTAGGTTATATAGATTTTTCCATAGGAACAATTTATTCACCAGAGACTTAGATTGGTACAAAGTCCCTAACCTGACCCACAAATCCTTAGTCGTAGCTTCCCCTGATACATTCAACAATATTGAATCTGAGACAAACAATCATATTGTGCTCTTTGCCTTCCAATCCAACTTCTTCCATTCTTCATCGGAAACTCCCATTGGTTTAGTACCCGGATCTACCACGATCCACTAATCTTTATCTACCAACAGATCCTCCATCTTGAGTTTCATAACTCAAAACTCTGACCATTAAATTTCTCAATCTCTATCTTTCCATTGCTCACCATCTTCTTTCACCACCAGAATCGATCCCATAGATCTTCCACTGAACAGGGTCTACCACAAGCCCGAGCGAAACCCCTCAGCAACAAAGGCATCCCCTTGAAGCCAAAATAGATCCGATATCAAATTTAGGATTTAACCCCGTACAGAAATTACCAGCATACTAATTCTAAAACACAGAAAATAAACAATGCAAGAGCACAACACATAAAACACATATACACATATATTTTCCCTTGGATCTCAAAACCGAGACTACCAGCTTGATTTTTCATTATGTTCCTTTCAATGTTACAATACATATATATACATGCCGAAGCATCCAATACCATGGCCCGAAAACCATCGCGCCCAAAACCATGTGCGAAAACCATGCAGAAAACCATAGGTAGGTTTGCCCCACCTAATATAGGGTCCAAAACAAATTTCCACAAGGCACTGCCTTGGACCATATAAAGGGGGGCTACCAACCCCCCTCTAACCCCTCGATTAACTAGGGAGGCTAGTCGTGGAAAGAATATAACACAACCCAACAGTGAAAGGGTTACAGGAGTTGATAAATAAATGTGTCGGTAAAGAAAATGCTCCTGAGGGATCCTATGTAGTCAGAAAAATGGTAAGCATAAGGCAAGAACAGGACGTGAGATGAGGATCACTACACAAATAGGGGAGTACAAAATGGATCATGTTACTCTAGATTTTGGATCAGATGCGAACGTATTACCTAAAAAAACATGGGAAAGAATGGGGAGACTTGCGCTGCAGTGGTTTCCAATTCAATTGAGGATGAAAAATCAACAGAAGATTATCCCCATGGGAAGATTGTATGGAGTGACAGTAGATATTGAAGGCGCGACCACGTTGGTTGATTTTGAAGTGATAGAGATTGTTGATGACAACAATCCCTACCCCGCGCTCCTCGGGATCGATTGGGCTATTGACATGAATGGGGTAATCAATTTGAAAAAGTGGACAATATCGTTTGAGAGGAAATCGCTTTGTGCAGTAGTACCTTTAGACCCTACAGAAGGACGCGTTATACTGAACTGGTCCACGATTACAAAAGTGATGATGATTTGGACCAGATCTACAAAATAACAACACGAGACCAAGATTGGGTGAATTTGACAGCAGATGGATGCATTGCATGGGACCACGAAATTTCCTGTACATCAGATTCAGATGAGGAGCTGGAACACTGGCAGAATAGGTTGCACAAAGTATCTACGTTGCATTGTAACATGATGATTAAATCATTGTGCAGTGTATCATCGGAGGTAAATAGTTTTCCTTATTATGATGGTCTAATTGACGTAGATAAAATTTTAGATGCACTTGAAAGGGAAGTTCCGGAGAAGCATTTCTTCCAAGCACTATATTTGGCACTATGCACTACGCTTGCAAGATGGTGGGGTATGCATAAAGACAATTTTGATGGGTGGCGTGAGTATAGAAAGATGATGTGATTGCGGTTTGGTCAACCAAAAGTCTAGTTAATAGAGAATTATGATGGAAGGAATGACCCATGTGGTCATTTAGCAAAATGGACTAACATTTATGGGATGGAGCCACAAACTTGAGTGGGTACATCTATTTTGTCACACTATGGATGTAATACCCATGAATTGGTACCTAGAAATAGAGCTCTGCCACGGTACTAAGGAATGGGACATTTTGAGACAGGGATTCTTAATGACATTCAGATTTGAAGATGGATTCAAATGCATTAATGAGGTGTTGTAGGAGGTTAAGGCAACAATCTTCAGAATATTGTAGGATCCTTTAGATTCGATTCAACAAGATTTGAGCACCTAGCTGCGCCATGCACTGGAGTGCTATAATGTGACTGCTGAAGAAGAAAATGAGGATCCAAGGAACATTAATATCTTAGAGGTAGAGGGTCACCATGAAGTTGAGGGAAAATAGATAGAGAATTCAGATATCACCACGCCACTGAAAACTAGACAAGTGAACATTGGCACAGAGGCAGAGCCAAAGTTCGCGAACATAGGGGACTATTGGGATGATGCTATGGTGGATAAGGTCATTGAGTTGCTCTGCAAATATCAAGATTTGTTTCCCACAAAGTTTTCAGACTTAAAAGGAATCATAGGTGATTTTGGAGTGATGAAAATAACTTTGAAATCAGACACGAAGCATGTTAAGCAGAGACCATATCACCTTAATCCCAAGTACAAGGAAAAGGTCCACTTGGAGTTGGACAAGATGCTTGCAATGGGTATTATTGAACCAGTGGAGGAATCTTATTGGGTGAGTCCAATGGTAGTTCAGGAAAAGAAGCAGAAGGATGAAATAAGGATTTGCATAGATCTTAGGAAGTTGAATGATTCTTGCATTCATGATCCTTTTCTAACTTCGTTCACAGATGAAGTATTGGATAATTTTGGCAAGAAGGAGTCTTATTCATTCATTGTTGGGTTCTCTAGATACCATCAGATAAAGATCGCACCAGAAGACAGGAGTAAGACTACCTTCACGACTAAGTGGCGATGCTTTTAGTATACAATAATACCTTTTGGACTTAAGAATGCATCAGTGATCTTCTCACGCATAGTCATCGCGACATTCAAAGATTTCATTCACAAATTTTTGGAGGTATATTTTGATGATTGTATAGTGTTGGACTGGTAAAATGCCATGTAGCTAGTTTTCACTTGATGGAGGTATCAGATTGTGCTAAACTTGAAGAATTTCTTATTTTGTCTCTTTTAGAATATTGTTGGGTCATGTGGTATGAAGGCAAGGCTTAATGGTGGACCTTTCTAAGATCACGGTCATAATTAATTTGGAGGCGCCAAGGAGTGTTAAATAGTTGCACGCAACATTGGGTCATACTGGATACTATCGAAACTTCATCAAGAGTTATTCCTATATTACTGCGCCAATGGAAAAGCTATTGAAGAAGGATGCTACATTCTGTTGGGATTAAGAATGGCAACAGAGTTTGGATGTATTGAAGGAGAAAATGGTCACTACGCCGATCCTAGTCTTCCCGGATTGGAAGAAGGAATTTCATGTGCATGTGGATGCTTCATATATTGTGCTTGGAACAATAATGACACAAGCCATTAAAGGAGAATTGAATCACCCTATAGCATTTGTGAGCAGGAAGTTGTCTAAGGCTGAAGAGAATTACTCGATGACAGAGTGCGAAGGGTTGGTTATGGTGTACATGCTCCAAAATTTCATACATTACCTGCTAGGTTGACATTTTAAGATGTATATAGACAATTTTGCATTAAAATACCTAGTCAACAATCTTGTGTTGGGGGAGGGGAATATGCATATGGCTGCTATTGTTTCAGGAGTATGATTTTGAATTAATTGTGAAGCCAGGGTGGTTGAATGCAAGGCCAGATCATCTATCACACATTGAAACAGGAGAGGAGCCTACCAATTTATAGGAGGGGATTCCTAACGTGCAACTCTTTGTAGTGTGCATAGCAAATAATCACTTTTCAGACATTATCCACTTCCTGGCTACAGGAACGGCTCCAGAAGGATACACTAGTCAATAGAAGAAGGAATTAGTGGTGCGCGTAGCACACTTTTCTATTATTGCAGGCCATTTGTATAAGATGGGATCAAAAGAAATACTACAACATTATGTGCCTAATTTTGAAGAAAATAGTATCCTTGTTGAAGCTCATGGAGGAGTTGCGGGAGGAAACTATGCAGGGAAAGCAACAATGCAGAATATTTTATGCATTGGGTTGTGGTGGCCAATGTTGCATAAGGATTCCAAAGCATATTGTAGAGCATGCGATGCATGTTAGAGAACAGGCAGGCCATCAAGAAGGGATGAGCTGCCTTTGAATCTGCAGGTATCATTGCAGCCATTTGAGAAATGGGAAATTGATTTTGTAGGACCGATTTAGCCTCCAGGCAAGAAGATGAGTGTGCGGTATATCATCACCACCACTGAGTATTTGACAATATGGGTGGAGGCACAGCCTGTAAAGGACTGTACAAGGACAACAATAGCAAAATTTATGTTTGAATATGTGTTGACCAGGTTTGGTTTCCTGAAGATTTTAATGAGTTACCGCGGTATGCATTTCCTTAATGAAACGATCATTGCGTTGACTGAGGAATTCTAGGTTTATCACCAGAAGAGTACACCATATCATCCCCAGGCCAATGGGACAATTGAGGCATTTAATAAGATATTGGAGAACACGCTGACAAAGGTTTGTAATGCACAGAGGAATGATTGGGACGTACGCATACCAGCTGTGTTATGGGCTTATAAAACTACCTGTAAGAAGCTTACTGGCTAGACACCGTTTAGGTTGGTTTATGGCATAGAGGCTATGATGCCTATTGAATACATTGTGCCTAGTTTACGCATAGTAGAATTCACAGGAATGGCGGACCACAGAGCCTTAGAAGAGTGGCTTTCACAGTTGACAGCGCTCGAGGAAGATAGATTTTTGGTTGGATTCCATTAGCAGGTTTAGAAGGAACGCGAAAAAGCTTGGCACGATCGGCACATCAAACTGTGCACCTTCAAGGTAAACAATTTAGTTTATTTATATGACAATAAGTTTGATAAGTCTCCAGGAAAATTTTATATGCACTGGTTGGGGCCATATGTTATCAAAAAGATTACCAATGGTGAAGTAGTTCAGCTTGTGAAATTGAATGGAGATCCATCTACGGGAAAGGTAAATGGAAGCCAATTGAAGCCATACACCATGGATTCAGCCCAATGACTACATTATGGTACCACATTCTTCGAACTCCAGGCAGCTGCAAGGAGGCACTGACTATAAACTACACTACCAAGGTTGTAGAGTTGTGCGATAAGAGGTCTGCATGAAATAGGAGGGTGTCACAGTACCAAAATAAGTGCAGAGGGAGCTATGCTATAGGGGTGGAGACCACACAACGCAGCCAAAAAGTGACCATTACCATCACTGTTCATGATTTGACTGCTAGGAGATGGTTAAAAGGAGTGGGGGGCAACATTTAAGGCATGTAAGGCTGAATTTAAGAGTGAAATATTTGTAAATTTGTCGCCAATCTAGTATTTATGGACAGATTTTGGGGGGAACGATCGAATTTGAATTCGAATCCACCTATAAAATACGCGTGGCCATCCAACGAAAAACACTTTTCATTCTAAGAATTTATGTATTGTATTGTTTGTTGTGCATGAACCGTGAGATTTTTGAGGATTTTCTTGTAAGCCCTATGTTTGATCAGTATCCCAAGTCAGACAAAAATATTATTCACGATATCATGTTAGGACCAGGTCCTGCAGAAACTGTAAGCACGAGAGGGACCATTGCCTCTGAGGGAGATGCTCGAGATGTTGTGAGTATGGAGGTTCTAGCAGTAGTGCCTACGGCGCTGAGGTCACCTAGACCAAAGCCCATGCTGATGAGAGAGGTCCCTAAGCCAAAGAATGATAAACAAAAGAAGTCAATGCTGGTGTGTGAGTCACCGAGGAAGCATGCATCTACACAGGCTCAGAGAAAATAAAAGTCGAGCATGAATGAGAAGGGGAAAGTGGTAGATCTAGAGGAAGAGGAGGGCACAAAAGATATCAACATTAAGGGAGTGGACCCTATATCTAGGTTGCCAGAGTATATCCCTCTGTGCAAGGGAAAAGTGAAGGTCCCGAAGGACCCAGATGAGGGACACTTCATCCTTAACACACCCCTACTACTGGAGAATATAAATTTTGAAGATCCATGCTTGGTATGGATCCCGCACTTGAAGCTAGAAGACTGGGATTTGGCGGACCATGAGCGGTTCCCCCACCTTCCTATTGACACCTTCATGAGGAGGGTTTTCTACAAAAAGTCTGGTGTCACCGCGTTGGAGCCGGTGGAATGGATTCATGGGGTAAATAAGTCGGGGTTGTTGAACTTCTTGTGGGTGCCCCACTACCACTGTGCCTCGATAAACTTAACCTTAATTAAGAAATTTTTGTGCCTGGTGCATGACAAGTTCTTGTGGCTAAATGAGCCAATCCCCATCACCGATATGCTGATCCATCGTATCACATTATTACTACATTCTGGATTGAATCTGGCCAAGGCATTTGGCGGAAAGATGAGCGAGCATGACCTCATTGAGAAGATGAAGGACAAGTTTAAACCTATGAAGAAGCCATGCGGGTATTCGATTACCAGCATTACTGACCCCGTGGTGAAGGTTTCCATGCAAATTTTGGTTGGCAAGGTGATGAGAAAATGTCGTGTGAACGAGGTGCTGGCACCAGTGGTTTCATTAGCAGCATAGTGCATGGAGGGCGTACAATTCAACTGGGTGCGCTACTTATGTGGCAAGTTCCTCGCGAACTGTAGAGAGGCACCTGACAATAGTAAGAACTTTCACTATTCAAGTTGTTGCTCTCAATTGTGCTTGTCGCATGGGATCAGGGAAAATTTTAAGAACCACCCTAAATTTATATGTATAATAAATGGGTGAATCCCCATGATACATAAGAATAATGGGAGGCGATTTTATCACTAATATATATATATTATTATTATATATATATTATATATATTTATATATTATTATTATACTTATATATATATATTATTTATAATATATATATATATATATATCTTTGGCGAATCTTCACTGAATTATAAAATCTTGTAAGATCTTGGAAAATCTTTCACTGAATAATAAAACATTGCGAAGTCTTGGTGAATGTTTGGTTAAAGTATGAAACCATATATGATAATAATAAAACATATTCATTAAACTGTAATATACTAACATACATGTTTTGAAAAAAGAAACATAATTTTCACTTCCTACAAACAATGTTGCAAGTTTTAGTGGCCATGTTTGTCATGGTAGGAGAGATTAATGTTTTCTCTACCACTTTTGTCAAGCTACTACTTTTGCCAAGCTATCAAATTTTTTTCTTATTCCATAGACTCCAACTGCGAGATAAAAAAAACACATCAAGTTTGTTTACCCCAACACGCCAACAAGTAGCAAGCGCCAACTATATAATATAATGAAGTAGTAGGTATCACAATGCCTAAAGGGGATCTAATGGAAATAAGTGACCATTGTTAGAAGCCTTCCAATCAATATATAAATATATAAATGTAGATTTATTATTATTTTAATTAGAAATCTTCAGTTAAATAATAAAATTTAATTACGTCTCTTCCAATATAAATTTCTTATTAGCATAATTCACTACCTTCATACCATTTTTAACAACGTGGTAACATGTGGATTAATTTCCTTTTTGGTGCACAATCTCTGCCTTTTAGGACAATATGGTGCAGTTACCCAACCCCTATAGATCATTACGACAAACTAAGAATAGAAGAGAAGATGAAAGATTGTACAAACCAGCATATTTTTCAAACAACTAATCCAATATCAGTACCTTAACTTTTTCATGAAGATATCATATTGAGAATGTTTGAAAAATGGTGGGAAATATGGGCAGTGACTATCTCTCTTCTGTGAGGGTGATGCGGAAAGAGTTAAGATTTAATTATTTTGAATTTTCTTTTGTTATATTAGAAAAACCAATATTAATGGAGATATCGGTATTTTTTACTAAATTTTGTGAAGTGACTAAATGTAGCTTTAACCATTCACCTTAAGATTTTTTTTACAATATAATTTCCTAAGTCCATTTAATATCTTCATTATCATAAAAACCAACCTATATCCATGTTAACTCCACATCTACCACTCTTAGAGGAATGAAATCTATTTATCCCTCCCAGCACTTGGTAGACTCAAAATTAAGATGGATCTAAGCTGATAGAATTTCCCCTTTAAATAGTCTATGCTCACATGAATGCCATGGTATTACCATGGGTCAATACCATGGGTTATCATAAACCTAGAGCTTAAAAACTAATATTAGTAATTTATAAAAATTAATAAAATTAATAATTGAATTTTATTTTATTTTTATTTTAACCAAGATAAAATGTTTAAGTGACATTAAATTACAAGATCCATTTTTACTCTTGATCTACCAAGCCCCGAGAGCGATATAATATTTTTTCAC
>APFE030819884.1:159113-205841 GCA_000404065.3 Pinus taeda | reverse complement strand
TCACAATTGTAACAAAGCCCTTTTTCTCTTTTTTCTTCCAATTGTTGTGGTGTTTCTCTAAAGAAGGTGTTGCTCCTTGTATCCTCATAATGTGTTATCATTTCCTCCATGAAAATTGACCATGTAACAATTTGTTTGCGAGAAAAAAGCCCTTTATACCATAAAAATTGATCTGGTTCTAAATATGAAGATGCAATACATACCTTTTGTAATAATGGTACACCATGTAGATCAAAATATTGCTCCATCTGTAGTATCCAATTTACTAGATCCTTTCCATCAAACTTCCTCATATCACCTTTTCTTGATTTCAGGAGCTCGATTTTGAAATGAATGTAACTCTATACTTTCAGATCTCAAAGTTCTAAAATTGTCTCCTGCAGTATCCCTTTGAGTCCTCTTTCTAAACCCACAAGTCCGATTAGAATTTGATTCTCCAAGAAAGAGTTATGCCCAATCTCCTAATATGACCTGGTTATATAATTTTTCAGTAGAGCAAACTTGTACGGCATGCCACGTCTCACTGTTTCAACCTTTGGATCTGAACACTATGCACAGAAAACTATAGTCCTTCCTCTTTCTGTAACTTCTTAGGAAATTTCAATTTGTTGCTCAAAGAGAAATTTATGAAGATTTTCCCAAGGTCACCTGTTTAGGATGTAATTCGGGAATCTGCAAAAACCATAACTTCCTCAGATCATATATCCGAAAATATAGTGAAACAACATCTGAAATTCGGACCTGAGATTCAAAACGATTTCTTCTCAAATGGGTTTTCTCTTTATCTTTTGAAACTTTATATCGAAAAAGTTATAGCGAATATACCTTGATGACCTATTTTAGATGAAATTCTGGAACTTGCAAAAACCCTAACTTCCTCATATCATATATCTGAAATATAGCGAGACAAGATCTGAAATTCGGACGCACGATTCAGTAAGATTTCTTCTCAAATGGTTTTTTTTTTATCTTCTGAAACATCGCAGAAAAAAGTTATAGAAAAAATACCACGATGACCTATTTGGAGTAGTGAAACCCTAGAGTCCAAAGCTCTGATACCAAATGTTTGAAACCAGCTCACAAAAAGATAGAAAAGATAGATCAACACCTTAGAAATAAGCCTCTGCTAGGGGGAAACCTCCTTTACATTACACAAATGAACAATTCTTGGATGATACAAATGACAAGACCTCCTTTCTATATATAGGAGTCTAAGGGGTCATAATATAATCAGAGCCGACATTATAATAATAATGTAAGGGCACAATAATAACAATAGTGGGATTCTATGGGGCACAATAATAACAATATTGGTACTACATGGGCACAAAAATCTAATAAGGGGGTTGTACTAATAACAATAAGGGGTTATAATAGTAGTATAGGGACCTAACATCCTAAAGGAGAGTGATTGCAGCTAATTAGAGAGGCTCACACCTCCAAGGTTCCTGGGAACTTTGGTGTAGGGAAGACCGTGGCCAACTTGCATAGGTATGTGTATTGGCCCAAGATGTAAGAGAAGGTAGCTAGGTTCATAAGTGGATGCATTCTTTGTTGTACCAACAAGCCTAGCAATAGGAAACAAGGTCTATATCATCCCTTACCTGTACCTACTCTTCCTTGGGAAAGAATTTCCATGGAATTTGTGGGAGGTTTACCGACAACCAGGAGGGGGCATGACTACCTATTCGTGGTAGTTGACAAGTTTAGAAAGATGTTTTTTCTGATCCCTTGTAAAAATACTATCATTGGGAAAGAAGAAACAAACTTGTTCTTTGGATAGGTTTGGATGCACTTTGGGATACCAAGGAGCATCATTTCAGATAGGGATACAAGATTTCAGAATGCATTTTGGACTACATTGTGGGAGAAGATGGTCATAAATTTGAATAGATCTACAACATTCCATTCACAGATAGCTGGAAAGACAAAATTACTCAACAAGACTTTGGTGCAACTTCTAAGGGGATATAACCAGAAGCTTCTGAAGACCTGGGATGAAAATCTAGTATATATACAACATTCTTAGAATACAGTAGTCCACAATTCTACAGGAAAGTCCTCATTTGAGACTTGTTTTGGATATTTTCCAACTTCACCTTTGGATATTGCATATGGGAAATAAGGAGTAGTGAGGGAAGATATTACAAGAGATGCTTCAAGGCTTGAAAAATTTATAGAGACAAGTAGACATATCCATCTACAGGTACAAGACACACTACAAAAGTCGCAGGAGAATTATAAGGCCATTCATGATCAACATATAACAAATAAATAATCCAAGGTGATAGAGAAAGTATGGGTATAGTTGAACAGGGAAAGGTTATGGGGGCCTGGTGAGAAAATCAAGGGTCTCAGATATGGTCCTTTGAGATACTAGAAAAGGTGGGTGGTAAGTCCTAATGACTCAGTTTGCCACCATATATGCACATTTACTTAGTTGTGAATGTGGAGAATTTCAAACTCTATAAGCCATCCATGCTAGATTAGGAAGAGGAACAAGGCCTACCTTTTGTGGAGGATTTGGCACCAGACGCTCACAAAAATTTGAAATAATATACAACTTTGTAGAAGAAGTCCAAAACTATGAGACAAGGGAAACATGACCTTTGGGAGATTGGGTTGAAGGGACAACTTCTATGAAAATCTAAATGGTACACCAAAGAGAAGGTGGAGGAAAAATTTCCTCACCTCATTCAGTAAAAGATTTTTGGGACCAAAAGCCTCTCAAAATGGGGAGGTATGATCTATATTAGATCATTATATTATTTATTAACCATATCAATGCATTCAGAGTGGAATAAGTGGAGGAATCAACTCATGGTACTGTTTTTACCAGTGGGACCCAATTTGGAAAAACAAGGTCGGAAACCTTCTGGGAGTGTTTTAAGGCGTCAAATGACATTTTTTGGGGGTAAAAAAATTTCACATCACTGTGACATGTTTTCATTTTATTTTAAACACAGATATATTTCCTATTGCACAATAAGCACATCAATTGGAGTCTGTATACAAAAGTTATGCCACTCAGAAGTTGACCTTCCTGTTTTCACACCTATAGATCGGGAGGATGATGCGCCAACCCCCATTATTCATGGAATAGGGAATAGGCACATGTTTTTTTGACATAAAATACTCTAGAAGAGTCTATATTGTAATTCTAGTTAAGATTTGATGTAGCCAGCTTTAACCATTAGTAGGTTATTGGGTTGTGTTATAACGAGGCCACTAGGAGGAAGAGGCATTCCATTCTTTCGAGAGAATTTTGTTCCATAGTTGAGAAAAGATAGCAAGGAGAGATAGGAGGCAAAGCACAAAGAGAGGATTTGTGCACTTTAGTAGCACACGTACCACAATTATTACTTCTTTCTACCCGCAACCATATTTCTAGAGAGAGAAAGAGAGCGAAGTGGTCTCACCTCATAGTTGGTTTTTTTTTCCCGAAAGGGTTTCCTAGAGAATATATTGTGTCTTATGTGTGTGTGTGGTATTATTTTTTAATTTTCTACTTTTATCCATAATTTTCATTCACATGCATGCACTAATTACAATTAAAATTTACAGATCTAAAAGTTTAATAAAACAATAATAATGTAGAAATTCTGCATTTTAATATTTTATTATCAGCTCTGTTGTGTCAAACTGTCTAGTGTAATATCCATGAGAGTTTACAGATAATTTGGTATCAAATCAAGTTTATTTGGGTATTTTATGTATATTGCAGGGATCTAGATCGATAGGGGCAAGAATTGTAAAACCCTAATCATCACCAATGAATATGTAAACAAACCTCGTGATCCTGCAAAGGTGATGTTTACGCAGCTAGAACAATAAGTCACAGATATCAACCTCAATGTAAGCCTCCTCATGGAAATATTGAAAAATAAGTTGGTGATATTTGGAGAATATGGGGGTTCTAATGCAAAGGAGAAATCTAAACGGGGATCAGAAGATCAGGGAGAAATGAATAACCAATCGAAGAAAGATCCAAAAAAATCAACCTAGTTCGAGCACCGTGAATCAATGCCTATTTAAAATGGAATCAAAAGTCAATATGAAGCCAAATCACGACTAGATTGATGCTAAGAAGCTAAACCGTTGGTTGCAGTAACTGGAAGTTTATTTCAACGTCCATCACATTAAGGAAGGACAAAAAATCTCATTTTCATGGATGAAATTGGAGGCCATGTACTGAATTGGTGGGAGAGCCACATGGAGATCCTAAGGTTGGAGGGAGAACCTTCGATGATTATGTGGGAGTATCACAAAACCATCATTAAGTAAAAATGGTGAAAGATAAAAAGACGACAACCACAAAACACTAATGCAAATATCCTAACAACCACTGCAATCACTGCAACACTGATGGCCATACAAAGGAGAAGTGTTGGAAGTTGCATCTAGAGCTAAACTCGAAGAATGAGAAGAAGTATAATAAGAAGGATAATCTCATGGCCACAAATTCAAGCAACCAAGTTTAAAGTAGCTCGGATGTGGATGAGAAGATCGTATGTACATCAATGCGAAAGGAGGTGAATATGAGTAGCCTTCAACAACAGGAAGATAAATAAATGACGAAACTCTTCCATATAAAGATACAGGTCAAGAAGACAAAGATTGATGCTTTGTTTGACTTAGGATCACAGGAAAATCTCATTGTAGTAGAGTTGGTCAAGAGGTTGTGGCTAGAAGTTCGTGATCGTCCAAACCCATATCCACAAGGATGGGTCAATAAGGATACAAAGATGAAGTTAACAAAACAATGTAAAATTATATTTGCTATCAGTTCTAATTTTATTGATGAAGTAAATATAGATGTGGTTCCCCTTGATGTATGTGGAGTCATTTTTGGGAGTCCATACATGTAAATGTGAGATGCAATATTCATGAGAGATCCAATCAGTACCGATTGGTCAAGGATGGAAAATCGTTCATCATCAACGCACATAAAGGCAAGTTGAAAATTTCACTGGTAAGCGACAACCTAGTCAAGAAATTGATTAGTTCTCAAAAGAAGTATGTTTTATTGTTTTTAAGAGAAAGTAAGTTAGAAGAGGAGACAATAAGAGTCAAGGCATCCTTGGAGGGGTGTACTAAGAAATAAAAATAATAATTGGAGGAGTTTTTACAAGAATACAAGGATGTGTTCTGAGAGCCTAAAGGGTTTCCACCTAAGAGAGAAGTGGAGCACGAGATCCAACCATTGTCAGACTCCCCATTGCCAAATATTGGATTGTAAACATAGTCTATTATAGAAGCAAGTGAGGTGAAGAAACAATTGTAGCAGCTACTAGAACAAAGTGTAATTTGAACAAGTACTTCACCACGTGGTTCACCCATCATAATTGTTCCAAAGAAGGATGGGACTTGGAAAATGTGTATAGATTACAAGGCATTGAATAAAATTATGCTTAAGAATAGATAGCCCCTACCCAAGATAGATGATATGCTAGATCAGTTCCAACAAGCAAAGTACTTAACCAAGCTAGACTTGAAGTCTAGATATCACTAGGTTTGAGTCAAAGAAGAATATACATGGAAGAACACCTTCAAAACTTGAAAAGGTTTGTATGAGTGGTTAGTTATGCCATTTGATATATGTAATGCACTGGATACATTTATGAGATTGATAAATGACGTATTGTTCCCTTTTATAGATCATGTGTTATTTCCTATTTAGATTATATACTAGTATATAATTCTACTAGGGAGGAGCATATTTCACATTTGACTCGGGTGCTCAAAACATTGAAGAAGCACCAACTACTAGAAAATATCAAGAAGTGTGAGTCTGTGCAGTAGTCTTTGGTGTATCTAGGGTATGTGATTGGTGGAGGAGAGATGAATATATATACTTCCAATATGGAGGCCATCATGAAATGGTCGGTTCCTACTAACATTTTTGAGGTCACGAATTTCATTGGGGCAGCATAGTACCTAAGGAAATTCATAACCTTGTTTTCAGCCTAATTTTCAGTGATAGTAGCACTACTCCATGCCATAACAACAAGTGGGAGGAGTTTCTAGTGGGGAAGAGGTAAACATAAGGCTTTCGAAGATCTAAAGAAGAAGATCAATCAAGCACCAATTTTGGCATTACCAAACTTGCAGTGACCCTTTGAAGTTGAGACAAATGTGAGTGTGTATGATATGGGAGTTGTTTTGATGTAGAGAGGAAGGCTTGTATGCTACCATTCTAAACTATTTCATGGGGAAATTCTTAACTACCCTACATATGACAAGGAGATTTGTGCCATGATACAATATGTGAATAAGTGGAAGCACTATCTGATGGGAAAGGAGACAATAACCCACACAGATGACCAACAATTACAGTACTTGCAGGCCAAGAGTAAGCTACAACAGACTAGCCATTACAAGTGGATGGGGTTTTTACATCAGTTTCATTTGGTGATCAAGTATAAGAAGGGAAACACAAAAAATTTAGTTGACATTCTTTCAAGGCCACCCACATCAAAGATCACAGCTTTGGGCCTCTTATGCACATAGATCCATTCACCCATGATGCATATAGAAAGGAATATTCAGAAGATGAGGAATTCAAGGTGTATCAACAATTGCAAAGTTAGATTCATGTGCACGATGGCGACAACACCATTGAATACCACCTCCAGGATGAGTTACTTTATAGGATCAATATGTTATGTGTTCCTAAAGGTGAGTGATTGCAACTAATTAGAGAGGCTCACACCCCCAAGGTTGCAGGGCACTTTGGTGTTGAGAATACCATGGCTAACTTGCAGAGGTATGTTTATTGGCCTAAGATGCAAGATCAGGTAGTTAGGTTCATAAGAGGATACATGCTTTGTTGTAACAACAAGCCTAACAATAGGAAAGGGGGTCTATATCATCCATTACCTGTAACTACTCATCCTTAGGAAATAATTTCCATGGAATTTGTGGGAGGTTGACCGAGAACCAGGAAGGGACATGACTACCTGTTCATGGAAGTTGAAAAGTTCAACAAGATGTGTGTTCTGATGCCCTATAAAAAGACCATCAATGAGCAAGAAGTAACACACTTGTTCTTTGGACAGGTTTGGGTGCACTTTAAGATAACAAGGAGCATCATTTAAAACAGGGATACAATATTTCTCAGTGCATTCTAGACTACATTGTGGGAGAATATGGAGACAAAGTTGAAGAGATCTAGAACATTCCATCCATAGAGAAATGGGCAGACATAAGTAGTCAGTAGGAATTTGGTGCAACTCTTGAGGGGATCATTAGGAGAATTTTGAGGTCGAAAATGGGTCTCCTAAGAAAAATGTACAACCAAAATAAAATTTATAAGAACCAATAGGATTCAATATGATGATGTCAACCATGGGAGATGATTCACCATTTTTGGAGTAAAAACGTAAAAATATTAAAAAGTTATAAAATAATAAAACTACTTTTTCAACTCATATTTTCAACTTATCTCCCCTAGGTTTTACTCAAATTTCAAGCTGGAGTACTCGTTGGATGCCAAATTTAATTCCTCATCCAAGTATTACCCATGTTGCATAGTTTCAATGGACTCTTCTATACGAAAAATGAGAAATACATGAAAAAACATGATTGCAATCGCACTTTTCATGTATTTCACATTTGTCGTGTAGCAGGGTCCATCGAAAGTATGCAACATGGGTACTCCTTGGATGAGGAATCAAATTCTACATCCAACGATTGTTGCCGCTCGAAATTTGAGTAAACCCATAGGGATATAAGTTGAAAATACAAGTTGAAAAAATAAATTTTTCTTTTCTCCCTCTAAAATTTTATGGTGTAATCTAATCTTATTTTATTATTTCCACTATTATTTTATAATTTCCTTAAGAGGCCCATTTTAGACCTCAAAATTCCCCTAATGAAACCAAAATCATCTGAAGACTTGGGATGAAAACCTAGTATATATACAACATTCTTACAAAAAATCAGTCCACGCTTCTACACGAAAGTCCCCATTTGAGACTTGTTTTGGATTTTTCCACCTTCACGTTTGGATATTGCATATGGTCAACAAGGAGTGAGGGAAGATATTATAGTAGATACTTTGAGGGTTGAAAATTTTATTGATAAGATCAGGAAGATCCATTTACAAGTATAAGAAACATTGCATAAGTTGCAAGAGAAGTATAAAGCCAAGCATGATCAACACAAAACAGAGAAATCGTTCAAGGTGAGAGACAAGTATGGATACAATTGAACCAGGTGAGGCTGCAAGGGCTTGGTAATAAAATCAAGGATTTCAAATATGGTCCCTTTGAGATACTGGAAAAGGTGGGTGATAATTCTTATCGTCTCAGTTTATCACCATATATGCACATTTACTCAGTTGTGAATGTGGAGAATTTGGATCTCTATGAGCCATCCATGTTAGATATGGAAGAGGAACATGTCCTACCTTATGTGGAGGATTTGGCGCCAGATGCTCAGGAAGAATTGATAGAAGATAAAATTTTGTAGAAGAGGTCCAAAACTACAAGACCAAGGCAGCATGGCCTTTGGCAGATTGGGTTGAAGGGACAACCTTCAGGCAAAGATAAATGGTACACTAGATAGGTGGAGGAAAAATTTCCTTGCCTCATTCAGTAAAATATTTTGGGGACCAAAATCCTCCCAAAATGGGGAGATGTGATCTAGATTGGATCATTATATTTTTTCATCCATATCAATGCATTCAAAGTGGAAAAAGGTGGAGGAACTAGCTCATGGTAGCGTCTTTATGGAAGAGACTTAGTTTGGAAAAACAAGGTCTAAAAACTTCCAAGAGAGTTTTGAGGCATCAAATGACATTTTTTGGGGGTGAAAATTTCCCGCCTTAGTGTGGCACCTTATCATGCTATTATACACACATAGATCTTTCCAACGATGTAATAAGCACGTCAATTAGAGTTCGTATGAAAAATTTATACCACTCAAGTTAACCTTCTTATTTTCACACCTACATATCGGGAGGATGTCGTGATAGCCCCCATTGTTCATGTAAAAGGCACTAGCTACATGTTTTTTTTTTTAATGTAAAATACTCTAGAAGAGTTTATATTGTAACTCTAGTTAAGAGTTGATGTAGTCAAACTTAACCACTAGTAGGCTATCGGGATGTGTTATAACTGGGCCACTATGAGGAAGAGACATTCCATTCTTTCAAGAGAATTTTGTTCCATAGCTGAGAAAAGATAGACAGGGGAGATAGGAGGCAAATAAAACAAAGATAATATGTGTGTTATAGAAGCACAGGGGCCACAGACATTACTTCTTTGTACCTACATCCATATTTCTAGACAGAGAAAGAGTGTGAAGTGACCTCACCTTCCAACTAGGTTTTACCTTGAAAGGGTTTCCCAGAGTGTATCTTGTGTCTTATGTGTGTGTGAGAGCTTATTTTTTTGTTATCTTATTTTCTTCATAATTTCCATTTGCATGCATCCACAAATTAGAGTTAAAATTTACAGATCTAGAAGTTTAATAAAACTATAATAGTGTAGAAATTTTACATTTTAATATTTTATTATCAAATTTGTTGTGACGAATTGTCTAGTGGAATATCCCCGATAATTTATGGATAATTTGGTATCAACTAAAGTTTCTTTGGGTATTTTGTGGATATTTTAAGGATCTATATTGATGGGGTTGAGTATCATAAAACCTTAATTATGACCGATGAATCTATAAACGAACCTCGTGATCTTGCAAAGGTGAGGTTTATGTAGATGGAACAACAAGTCACAGATATCAACCATAATTTAAGCCTCCTCATGGTGGTCTTAAACAGAAATATGGGGATATTTAGAGAAGACGGGGGTTCAATCATAGAGGACAAATATGAACGGGGATTAGAACATCGGGGAGAAACGAAGAACCAGTCAAAGAAAGAACCCAAAAAAGGTCAACCCAGTTCGAGTGCCATGAATCAGTCCCTATTTAAAATGGAAGAAAAATTAGATATGAAGACATATCATTGTGTGATTGATGATTTGAATATAAACCATTGTTTACAACAATTGGAAGTTTATTTTAATGTCCATTAGATTGAGGAATGAAAAAAAATCTCATTTGTGTGGCTGAAAATGGAGGGCCATGAACTGACTTGGTGGGAAAGCCACATAGAAACCTTGAGGTTGGAGGGATAACCTCTAGTGACTAAGTGGGAATATTCCAAAACCTTCATTAAGTCACATTTTTATCCCATTAGGTGCATGGAGGACCAATGGATCCAGTGGCATTACTTTAGACAAAAGTTGGGGCAAAGCATGCAGGAGTACACCACAAAATTCAAGAAGATGGCTATAATGTTGGGTATCTCTCCAAATAACCCAAATGTACTCCTCATGTATGTGGGGGGTTTTCACCACCATCTACGTTAGTAAGTGATATTGTTCAAGCCAAAATCGATGGACAAGGATTGTTTATAGGCACAGTAACTGGAGAACATTGGCCTAAAACGAGCGCAATCAAGTGGATTAAAGTAGAAGGAGAAACAAGAAGGTTATAAGGAGGGGAAGAAGAATCAAAAATGGAGAAAAGATAAAAACATGACAACCACAACACACCAATGCAAAGATCTGGGCAACCACTGCAACATTGATGGCCATACAAAAGATAAGTGCTTGAAGTTGCATCCAAAGCTAAACCCGAAGAACACGAAGAAAGATAATAAGAACAAGAATCTCATGGATGCGGATTCGAGAAACCAAGTTGAAAGAAACTCAGACATGGATGAGAAGATCGTATGTATTTCAATGTAGAAGGAGGTGAATCTTAGTATCCTTCAGCAATAATAAGAGAAAGAAATGACCAAACTCTTCCATATAAAGATACAGGTCAAAAGGACAAATATTGATGCTTTGTTTGACTTAGGATCACAGGTGAATTACATTCCAGCAAATATGGTCAAGAAGTTTGGGTTGGAAGTTTTTGATCATCCAAACCCATATCAACTGGGATGGGTAAATAAGGATGCAGAGTTGAAGGTAACAAAACAATGTAAAATTAGCTTTGTTATCAATGTTGATTTTATTGATGAATTATATCTAGATGTGGTTCCCCTTGATTTATATGGAGTCTTGTTTGGGAGTCCATAAATGTACATGTGATATGCAATATTCACGAGGAGAGCCAATTTGTATTATCTCATCAAGTATGGAAGATTGCTCATCAGTAATGCACATAAAGGCAAGTCAAAAAATTCACTAGCAAGTTCCAACCAAGCTAAGAAATTGATCAGTTCCAGCAAGAAGTATTTTTTATTGTTTTTAAGAAAGTCAGTATGAAGAGGAGTTAATAAGAGGTAAGGCATCCCTAGATGGGTGTACTAAGAAATACAAACAAAAATTGGAGGAGTTGTTACAGGCATACAAGGATTTGTTCTGAAAGCCTAAAGGGTTACCACCTAAGCTAGAAGTGGAACACGAGATCTAACTATTGTCAGAATCCCCATTGCCGAATATTGGGTTGTACAGGTAGTTTGTTATAGAAGCAAGTGAGGTGAAGAAACACTTGCAGTAGTTGCCAAAGCAAGGTGTCAGTTGACTTAGTACATTACCATGTGGGTCACTCATCATCATTGTGCCAAATAAGGATGGGACTTGGAAAATGTGTATAGATTAAAGGGCGTTGAATAATATCATGCACAAGAATAAATACCCCTTTCCCGAGATATATGATCTATAGATCAGTTGCAAAAAACAAAGTACTTCACCAAGATGGACTTGAAGTTTGGATATCACCAGGCTTGAGCCAAAGAAGAAGATACTTGGAAAACCACCTTAAAACCAGGCAGGTTTGTATGAGTGATTATTTATGCCATTTGGCCTACGTAATGCACCAACTACATTTATGAGATTAACGAATGATGTACTGTGTCCTTTTATATATTCAATTTATATTGTTTATTTGGATGATATAATGGTGTATAGTGCTACATGGGAGGAGCATATTTCACATTTGACGCAGGTGCTGGAAAAATTGAAGAAGCACCAGTTGCTAGAAATCTCAAAAAGTGTGAGTATGCGTAACAGTATTTGGTGTATATGGGGTATGTCATCAGTGGAGGAGAGCTGAAGATATATCCTTCCAAGATGGAGACCGTCATGAAATGGTTAGTTCCCACTAATGTTTCTAAGGTCAGGAATTTCAATGGGGCATCACAGTACTTAAGGAAATGTATAGCCTCATTTTCAGTGGTATCAGCGCTGCTTCATGCCATAACAACAAGCAGTAAGAGTTTCTAGTGGGGAAAAGGTCATCATAAGGCTTTCAAGGAGTGAAATAAGAAGATTAGTCAAGCACCAATTTTGGAATAACCAAACTTGCAATGACCCTTTGAAGTGGACATAGATGCAAGTGGGTATGCTACGGGAGTTGTTTTAATGCAGGGAGGAAGGTTTGTATGCTACCATTTTGAAGTATTTCATGGGGAAGTTCTAACTACCCTACGTACAAGAAGGAGCTCTATTCCATGGTACAAGTTATCAAGAAGTGGAAGAACTATCTAATGGGAAAGGAGATAGTAATCTATACAGATCACTAGCCATTATAGTACTTGATTACATCAGACCAGCGATTACAAGTGGATAGGGATTTTACAACGATTTCATTTGGTGATCAAGTATAAGAAGGGCAACACAAACAAGTTGTTCAACATGCTTTCATGACCACCCACATCAAATATCGCAACTTTGGGGACTCTTATGGACATGGAGCCATTCACCCATGATGCATATAGAGAGCCATATTGAGAAGATGAGGACTTCAAGGAGGTGTATCAATAGTTGGAGAGTCAGATTCATGTGCACGATGGAGACAACACTATTGACTACCACCTTCAGGACGGGTTACTCTATAGGCTAGATATGCAATGTGTTTCTAAATATGAGCGAATGCAGTTGATTAGAGAGGCTCAAACCTCCATGGTAGCAGGGAAATTTGTTGTAGGGAAGACTATGGCTAACTTAAAGAGCTATGCGTATTGGCCCAAGATAGAAGATAAAATAGCTAGGTTCATAAGAGGATACATTCTTTGTTGTACTAGCAAGCCTAGTAATAGGAAATATGGTCTATACCATCCCTTACCGGTACCTACTCATCCTTGGGAAAGAATTTCCATGGACTTTTTGGGAGGTTTACTGATAAACAGGAAAGGACATGACTACCTATTCATGGTAGTTGACAGGTTCAACAAGATGTGTGTTTTTATTCCCTATAAAAATACCATCAGCAAACAAGAAGTGACAAAATTTATCTTTGGACACGTTGAGGTGCACTTTGGGATATCAGTGAGCATCATTTTAGACAAGGATACAATATTTCTCAGTGCATGCTAGACTATATTGTGGGAGAAGATGAACACAAATTTGAAGAGACCTACAACATTCCATCCATAGATAGATGGGCAGACAAAAGTAGTCAACATGACTTTGGTGCAGCTTCTGAGGGCATACCAATAGAAGCATCTAAAGACCTAAGATGAAAATATGGAGTTTATACAACATTATAACAATATAGCAGTCCACATTTCTACAGGAAAGCCCCCATTTAAGACATGTTTTGGATATTTTCCACCTTCACCTTTGCATATTGCATATGGGTAGCAAGGAGGAATGAGAGAAGATCTTATAGGAGATGCTTTGACTGAAAAAATATAGAGAAGATTAGGCAGATCCATCTACAAGTATAAGACACTAAAAAAGTCACAGAAGAAGTATAAGGCAAGGCATGATCAACACAAAACAGAGAAATCGTTCAAGGTGGGAGATAGAGTATGGCTACAATTGAACAAGGAGAGGTTGCAGGGGCCTGCTAAGAAAATCAAGGTTCTCAGATATGGTGCCTTTGAGATACTGTAAAAGGTGGGTGAGAATGCCTATCGACTCAGTTTACCACCATATATGCACATTTACTTAGTTCTAAATGTGGAGAATTTGAAACTCCATGAGACATCCATGCTATATTAGGAAGAGGAACGAGTCCTACCTTTTGTGGACGATTTGGCACCAGACACTCAGGTAGAGTTGATAGAAGATACATTTTTGCAGAAGAGGTCCAGAACTGCAAGACATGGGCAACATGACCTTTGGGAGAGTGGGTTGAAGGGATAAATTCTAGGCAAAGCTAAATGAGACACTAGAGAGAAGGTGGAGGAAAAGTTTCCTCGCCTCATTTAGTAAAATCTTTTAGGAACCAAAAGCCTCCCAAAATGGGGAGGTGTGATTTGAATTGGATCATTATATTTCTTTTCATCCATCTCAATGCATTCAAATTGGAAAAAAGTGGAGCAATCAGTTCATGGTATTGTTTTTATTGGCGAGACCTAGTTTTGTGAAACGAGGTCTGAAACCTTCTAGGAGAATTTTGAGGCATTGGGGGTAAAACTTTGCTGGTTTAGTGTGACACCTTTTCATCCTATTCTACACATATATATTTCCAATGGTGAATGAAGCGTTTCAATAGGATTTTTTATGCAAACATTATGCTACTCAGAAGTCGTCGTTTCACACCTATAGTTCGAGAGGATGTCGTGTTAGTCCCCAAGCCACTTTTTTTTTAATGTAAAAAACTCTATAAGAGTCTATATTTTAACTATAGTTAATATTTGATGTATTCAAACTTAACCACTAGTATCTATTGGGTTGTGTTATAACCAAGCCACTAGGAGGAAGAGTCATTCCATTCTTTTGAGACCAATTTATTCCATATCTATGAAAATATAGTCAAGAGAGATAGGAGGTAGAGCACACAAAGAGGATATATGCACTGTAGCATCCCACAAGACACAAACATTACTTCTTTTTACCTGCACCTATATTTCCAGACAGAGAAAGAGAGCGAATCAACCTCACCTTTCAGCTAGGTTTTCTCTCTAAAGAGTTTCTCAGAGCATATCTTATGTCTTTTGTGTGTGTGAGCTTATTTTGTCATTCTCTACTTTCTACATAATTTCCATTTGCATGCATGCACTAATTACAATTAAAATTTATGGATCTAGAAGTTTAGTAAAATTGTAATACTGTAGAACTTCCAGATTTTAATATTTTATTATCATATGTGTTGTGACGATCTATCTAGTGGAATATCCATTGAAGTTTACATATCAATATATAATTGACATGCTGCAATGAAATTTTAATAATATTGAATTGATTGTGAAATTGTGATGTCATAGCTCATGCATATATTAATTTACTAACAAATGATGTGCGTTGATATGCACAAGGCTGCAAGAGAGGGGTGCCATAACTATTACAAGAAATAAAATTGGGTCATGAGCTTGCTAAAAATTTGAGAAAACTTATTTCCTTGTTTAATAAAATTGCTATGTTTATTCATAGGATAAGTTTCCTAATGAGCTTGGAAGTCTTCCTTTTAGAGATACATTAGAGGGCAAATGTGGATAAAGGATTAGTGAAGGAGAGCTTTACTGAATCCATAGTAACAATATGGAAAACAAAGTCACATCTATGGAAAATGGATTAAGAAGGGAGTTTCCATTAACTAGTACTTGCTCTATTTTGGGTAATACAATGAAGATACTTAATGAAATCCATGTCACATGGAATTTTCATTTGGAAAGTGTGCAAGAGGGAACTCTTGCTATCAACTACCACATGAAATAAAGAAGTGTGTCTATGCTTATGATCATGAGATTTATTATGTGAATGATTGGAAACAAGAGAGGATGAAAATTAAAATTTAAAAATAAATGGGTGTGAATGTCATGAAAAGAAATAACTTATAATAGATTTGAAGAATTTTTAAGTCACAAAATGAGTGGCATGAATCCCTCATATTTAAAATCAAAGTGGAAGCTTATTACTCATAAATTTAGAGATATGTATCTCAAAGGAAAAAGTGGTTAAGTAACTCCTAGTTTTAAACCTTTAGGATTCTAGAATAAATGTTCGATTGCATTGTGAAATCCTTATAATTATGGTGATTTAAATATATTATTCAAAGATAATTTCATTTCAAACTATTTGAATTCAATTGAAAGTGATAGAATTATTATGTATGTAGTAATTCTAAAATCATTTTAGGGGATGGTGTAAATTTTGTAATGAAAGGATTGTATGCATGAATGTTTACAACTATTTGGATGATTGAAAGTTTAGATTGTAGGTAACATGTTGGAATGGGGTGTAAGATAGAAGCCACCATGAGAGATAAAAATATCACCACTTGCAACAGAGCCCAATATCATAACAAAAAGTATCATGTTTGTGAGATCTGGCTTCTAAATAAACCAAAATTTGTGCAATTAAATTTTTTTGATTTGAAATCTTTTAGTATATCTTGGGAAATGAATGTCGTGACACAAGTGAAATATTGAAGCAAAAAGCATAGGAACAAGGTGACGGGCCTCCAAATTAGATACAAACTAAGGCCAATCTAACCTTTACTAAGCACATACAGGCTATATTAAATCTCTCACTCTACACTTAATTATGTTTTATTAGCTTAAATAAGTTCTTAGGAAAGTTTATATATAATTTCATATTATGTGCCTAATATTATCTATTTTTGTATAATACTATGAGAATATTGAGAATATTATGAAGATTTGGAAGACAAGATAATCTGAGTACTTTCTCCCTACCATAGGATGGACAGTTAAATGAATAAAATATCATAAAATCATTGACATATTTTGGAGCTCCACTGATTTAGAAAATTTAGGGATGTGTTCCCTGCTAAAAGAGAAGCCAAAACTTAGTATTTAATGAAGATTCCTACTTCTGGGAACCAAATCCATTATTTTAGGAATGTTAGAGGGGAAAGATACCTCCTTTCAAGGAGGATTCTTCCTTATCAATTTGTATAAGTACCAATTCGAATTAGCCTCTTGGGGCATATATTTAATAGTCTTCTTGTGGAGAAAACTTGTTATTTAGAAACTCTACTTTTATTTCTAGCAGGGATGTACTTGGATTAACTCTAATAATGAAGTTTTGTTTCATTTTAAGCTTCTAAGGCTTGGTTTCCATCATAAGACTCTGAGTGTCCTTTAGGTTGGCCATCCCAGGAGCCTCAGAGCCCTGTTGTACAATTCCTTTATCTTCTTTTAATGTTTTGTTCACTTACATTTCCTATTTCTACACTTAATATTCATGTTTCATTTTATAAAGGTTATATTGGTTAAATGATTGAAGTAAGTTTTTTTGCAGTTCATTTATATAGGTACAAGCATGATGCATCCTTAGAACAACTTTTAAAATTCATATTCGTAAAGCATGATTAGTTTACTAGTTCACAATTTTGGAATTTATGGAAGTATCCTTTAGTGAAATAGCAATAAATTTATGCTCACGTGTTAATAAAATTATTTCAAGTTGATTCCAATTGGATTGAAGCCTAAGAACATCCAACTTAATAATAAAATTCACCCCATAGAATTTTCACTTGATCAAGTTAGGCATTTAGTAGGTTAACTAGCTCACTGATTCTTGAATTTATGGTTTTTAGAGTAGTAATTTTCTGCTAATTTTTAGTGCATGTTAACAAGTGTATTTTTTAGTTATTCTACTTGGATTGGAGTCCTAGGGAATCCTAATTAAAGCAAAATTTACTCCATCTCATTTTATTTTGATTTTCTTAATCATTCGATGAGATAACTCGGAGGATAGACTAGCTGGTAGATTAGGTATTTTAGTCTTTTCAAGTATGCAAATCATAATATTTCTTGTGTCCAGGTGAGGCTATGGATTTTTAGGGCTGAGCATTGTCATTTCCATTTTTCATCCTATCATCAACACTTTACCTCCTTCCTTAACAACCTCTTCAAGCAAACTATCACTAGGCTTGGAAATGGATTCATACACCCTTCTCCTACCTTATTCCATCTTTCCTAACTTTCATATCACCTTCTATGCCCACAAAGTTCTCTCGGACTTGATCCTGTAGAAAAAAAGGGCAATACTATAGAACTTTATCTTGATCTTGTAGCATTGTGCAAAGACCCTCCAAACTTGACCAAAATTTCCCTTTGAGCTTTATTTTTGCATATTGACCCTACACAATTACCCCTTGGCTCTAAAACCAAGTTTTAAGAAGACTAGAGACCACTTAGGATTCATCTTTTCACCATGGTAATATGTCTTTGCAATTAGGGTTAGTAAACATGTTCATGAATTGAATGGTGCATGGATGGTTTACATGATTAATTTTTGAAATGCTTAATGAACACTATTACTAGCATATGGTCTGAATGTAGTGATGTAGAGTTGGTTCATGCTCCTTACTTTATGAAATTAGAGTAGGTTTTCTTTCCTTGTCTTTTTTTTCCTGCAATAGGTTAAGTTTTCCATTTCAAACATTTCAATTTTTGCAATTAGTTTAGGCTTGATTTCATGATATTCACTTCATTGCATTGGATCAACAAAAGGAGGCGACATTGCATGTTGCAAATATAGTTCTGACACCTCTTACGTTTGTACAAAACTCGGGTTGATAATTAATGTTGGTTTCCTTGAGAGTTTCAACATTCTTACTGCAATACCAGGTCTCATCCTTTTTTGGTGCCATTGCCAATGAGGTGTCATAATATGCATTGTTTTCTTCCCTAGTTGATTCCTTTCTTTTTCCTTCTAAAAAAAAAAAAAAAAAAAAAAAAAAAAAAAAATTGCATTAGACATATTTCTCATTCAAAAAAAAATTGCATTTCATTAGCATTCTTATTCATATTTTTTTATAACAATAGAAAAAATATTTCTCAACACTAAACCCCCCCTCCCCCCCATTTGATCATGTGGGGTAGTAAGAACCACATCACCATCCACTTTTGTAGGTAAAAGAAGAAGAGGTGGCTGAGAAGGTAGAAGAAATGGATGGGGATGATGATAATGAGGAAGATCCTCTTGGATTTCTTATTCAAGATACTGATATCAATGTTCATATGAAGAAAATATCTCCATATTTCCTTCCCAACTTCCATGGTATGAATTCAGAGGATCTGGAAACCTTCCCCTTTAAATTTGAAATCCTTTGTAAATTTTATGGTTACTTATTGAACACTCAAAAATTGAGATTGTTTTCAGCAACATTAAATGATAAAGCTCTTAAATGATTCATGAGTTTAGGGACTAATTCAATAAGATCATGGAATGATATTAAAAAAATTATTTCTAAAAGAATATAAATATCATGATCTTAAAGAAGAAATATCTAGAATGACTTAAAAAAAATATGAGAACCTTTAGGATCTAATAGAGAGATTTATTTATAATGTTAAAAGGGGAAAACTACATCATTTAGAATTTGATACACTAAAAACCCTATTACTTAGAACTAGTAGGGATGAGTGGATCCATCTCCTTGATCTCATGAGTAGAGGTAATGTATACTAATTATCATTTGAAGAAATTTGTGAAATATGCAAGCATACATCAAGAGGAAGGGAAAAAGTAAGAAAATCAACATCAAGATCGGTAAGTCAAGATGAACTTGGAAATTTACTTGATAACTTTAAAACATAAATTCTTAGAAATATAAGTGAACAAGTAGAAATGTTAAGAATGAAAAATGAGCAAAAAGAGGATGTTGATATATGTGTTATCATGTAGAATCACATGCTACTAAATATTTCCCATCATTACCAAGGTTGAAGGAACTTTACCGAGAGGACATTGGAGCAAGTCAATCACCAAAGCAACTATGTTATGTAGCTCCAAGAACACCATAGTAGCCTAGTGAACCTGGTATGATGGAAGAACCTAATTAAAAATTTCAATTTTATGCACAACCATCTCAAAGTAATTGGAACACACCCTTTCCTTGACAACCTTGGCCATCTCAACCCCAAAACGAATATTGACAACAAGGTTGACAAGGACCTTATAGGATAAATCTACAATATCCTTAATATTTTCCTCAATATCCTCCATACCCAAGTCCATGCTATCCCTACCATCAAACTCCAACACAACCACAACCTCAACCACATTTATCTCAAAGATACACTCCCACTCAAATACCTATACAACTATTATTGAACCTACATAATAAAGTAACTCAACCCACTTACAATGTTGAGGTACAACACTTTGAAATAAATCTTATTGACCTAAATGGTATTCATCTTAGATTAAAAAGAGTATTGCAGAAAAGAGATTCTCTTGATGTCAATGAAGGAAAACATTCACAAAAAGATGATTCAAATGAGGAGACCAAAGAATCATGGATTGCACTTGGTGGAGATAAGACATTAGAATCATAGGTTGTGAGAGTTCCATCATGTTTACCATCAGATCCTCTATGTGTTTAAGAGAATAATCATTAAAAAGAAGAAGATTTGAATGTCATGGTAGAAGAGAAAACTGAAAGTGATCCAAATATGCAAATGAACCAAGGGCATCACAACTATGTTGAAATCTGGTTCTAGACAATCATTAAGTTGCAATAACACACTCTTCTTCAAAAATTCCTGATCTCATCTCAAAAAAGAAATCGATCTCTCATATGATGGTATATCGTAAAGAACATCTTTCAAACCTACATATGAGTGTATTTATCTTCTTGATACATACATGGCTCCATTGGAAGTATTCCTATGCTTAAAAAAATAGAAAAAAATAAATATCTCAGGTGAAAATCTCCTTTGAGGTGCTTGAGATTGCTCACTAGTTGAAAATCTCTATGAGGCGATTAATTAGTTCGGAAAAAGAAAAGGAAAAAAAATACAAAATAATAAGATCCTAGGTGAAAACCTTCTTTGCAACACCTAGGCAGACGTACTGGTTGGAAACTTCATTGAGGCAGTCAGTAGGCCTAAAGAAAAAATAAAAAAGATAATTTTTGTTCCAGTTGCATTTATGTGTTTGCTTGCAACTACTCCTCCACCTACATAAGGAAAAGAAATAGCTCAGTGCCACAAAATAGAAAAATAAATAAATGAGAAGTGAGGCAAGCAGAAAGTAAAAAACAATCAACCTTGAGCTTATTACCTTCTATGAAAACTGATCAAGAAGGACCAAGGTCATGTCAATCCATCACCCTCATCCATTTCCAGCCTTAACCCATCATTCCCAAACCTTCCCCATTTATTTTTCTTGTTGTCCTATAGTTAGTACAAGAAATCTCTGTGCTTCTAAGGGATAACCAAAAATTGCTAAAATACACAAGGAAACAAATGTTTTGACTATATCTAGAAAACCATGCATCCCTGCATAAGGATGATGATAACATGCTTAAAAAATTTCAGCAAATTCTGATGCATATTTTTTGAAAAATTGGTTGCCATCACCTACATCCATTTTTCATTTTTCTCAAGAACCGTGGATCTACTAGACAAGATGTTTTATGAGGAGATGCATAAGGATGATGGAAACATGCTAAAAAATATTTTAGGTGAACCGAATCTACCATTTGAGAGATATGGGTTAAACAAGTCTGCTACATGATTGTCCCATAACTGTTACATGATTTTCCAGATTTGCTATAGGTTTGTGATCAGTATAGAAAAAGGGTTCAAATATTGTGTTTTTCATCTATAAAAAGAGGAGGGGTCCACCACACCCTCATCATCCATCCTCCATACCATTTATCCTCTTTACCACCCAAATATGCACCTATGTCCATAAAAAATCCCCATTTTCACCCCTTCTTTTATCACTTCCACCACAACAAAGGTTTTTGATCATTGTCCATACTAATTGACCATGAATTATCAATGTTTTTGGAAGCAATATCTAAAAGCTATTATGGTCATAGAGGAGTATGTGTGACTGTTATAGGAAGAAATACAATCCTGTAGCAGTTTGCACAAACCTTATAGGACCACAATTGAAAACACTAGAATGAAGAACCAACTATCATGAAAGCATTGGAGAGTCATTTCCTTGGTTTTGGGAACCTACAAGACCTATGCAAAGCTACTACAAGATCATTGTCCACCTTTAATAGAAGCATTTAATCCACCTCTTGCAGAAACTGTGTTGACAAGCTTCAATTAGTCAAACATATTTTCAAAGAAAAGAACCCCACAAAAAAAAATCAGAGCAAACAAGTACATGGAGCAATGAAACTGAAAATATGGCAACTCAAGAGACAAGAAAAGTAGCCTTACGTCTATTCAGAAATTACATGCAAACACCAAATTATCAACTACAACACTCACATCAGGAGCATCTCAACAACAATATTTTGGCCATTTGAACTAGAACTATGAAGCTACCACAACAACAACAAAAATACCTATAAGGCCTCCATAAACAAGGCTATCAATAGTATATTATCACATGTAGTTTTAGGTTCATGAAAGGTAACCTCCACACCTACAATAGCATCCTACTAAAAAAAAGACTCATGGTAAGGCACAAGTATGTATCTCCTTAACTTCACCCTTCAAACCTATTCTATATTGAGAAAATATTAAAGTGTGAGAATGAAATGTATTTTATAGCCAAAATTAATAGCAGGAAGCCTCAACCTTATCGAGCAAGTCACATAACATTTATCTGAAGGACACCCACATGTGTGGGAGATAAATGAGAAAAAAGTGAAAAAAATGCTTAAGAAAGTGAGATGTTATCATGGAGTACAAAAATTAGGTGGGGGCTAGTTCAGTTCACTTAAAACACTCCAAGTTTAGTTTGCATGGAATATTGTTAAGGAAAAAAGAAAAAAAAAAGAGAAAAAAATATAAGTGGGGTCAACTCACTTAACTCAATGTTTTGCATGCAATGTTGTTAAAAAAAATAGCGAGGAATATTAAAAAATAAGTGTAAAAATAAAAGTAAAGTGGAAAAACCACCACTTCTTTGCATGCAAATTGGTTGCTACAACATCCTCCAGGCACTACTATAGGATAGATACATGATGCTATAGGAAATTTACAAGGCTACTACGGGATGCTACAACATGCACCGTATTGCATCCGTGCGTTACCTAAGGGTTCTAAAAATGTGTTGAAGATGAGAGAAGGCAATAAAAGGTTGTAGAAGAGTGTAATGGTCCCTTCCAAGATTCATAGAAATCGAGGAAATAGAAGACCCTACAATACACAAGGGAATGAAAATAAATGCTTTCAACTAGTTGGGGTAACTACACGGGAATGAATGAAGAAAAGAAGATGAAAGAAGACAAGTAGGTTTCTGAGAGGGTGAGCAACAATTTGAATAAGGGTATGATGGGCCTCCAAATTAGATATAGACTAAGGCCCATCTAACATTTCCTAGGAACATAAATGCTATATTAAATCTCTCCTTCTGCACTTAATACTATTTTTTTAGTTTTAAGAAGTTCTTAGGAAGGTTTATAGATAATTTCATATTATGTGCCTAATATTATTTATTTTTGTAGGATATTGTGAGAATATTGGGCATAATATGAAGAATTAGGAGATGAGATAATCTAGGGACTTTCTCCTGCTACAAGATGGACTATTAAATTAATAAAATATCATAAAATCATTGACAAATTCTGAAGCTCCACTGATTAAGAAAATCTAGGGATGTGTTCCCTGCAACAGGAGAAGTCATAACTTAGTATTTAATGGAGATTCCTACTGTTGAGAAACAGATCCACTTTGTGAGGAATTTTGAAGGGGAAAGATACCTACATTCAATAAAAATGTGTCCTCATCAATTTGTATAAGTACCAATTTGAATTATCCTCTTAATCTCCTTGTGTATAAAAAATGTTATTTAGCAACTCTACTTTCATTTCTAGTAGGGATGTAATTGGATTGATTCTAATAATGAAGTTTAGTGTCATTTTCAGCTTCTAAGTCTTGTTTTCCTTCATAGGACTTCGAGTATCCTTGGGCTTGGCCATCCCATGAGCCTCAGAGCCCTATTGTATAATTTCTTTATCTTCTTTGATTTTTTCTTCACTTGCATTTCCTATTCTCGCATTTCTTATTTCTGCTCTTAATATTCATGCTTTATTTGTTATAGATTAGATTGGTTAAATAATTGAAGTAATTTTTTTTTTTTAGTTCATTTATATAGGTAAAATCATTATGCATCCCTAGAAAAAATTTGAAAATTCATATTCATCATTGAGCTACTTGGGTTGGTTTACTAGTTCACAATTTTGGAATTTCTAGAAGTATCCTGTAGCAAAATAGTAATAAATTTATGCTAAATTTTAGAACGTGTTAATGAAATTATTTTGAGTTTATTCAATTTGTATTGAAACCTAAAAATATCCAAATTAATAAAAAAATTCACCCCATGGTATTTTCACTTGATCAGGTTAGGCATTTGGTAGCTTAACTAGCTCACTGATTCTTGAATTTCTGATTTTTAGAGTAGTAATTTTCTGCTAATCTTTAATGCATGTTAGCAAGGGTGTTTTAGAGTGATTCAACTTGTATTGGAGTCCTGGGAAATCCTACTTAATAAAAAAAATCACCCCATATTATTTTCATTTCATTTTCTTTGTCATTTAGGGAGATAACTCAGAGGACAAACTAGCTGGCAAACTAGGTATTTTAGTCTTTTCAAGTATAAAAATCAAAATATTTCTTGTGTTCAGGTGAGACTATGGATTTTTATGGTTGAACATTGTAATTTTCATGTTTCATTGTATCATCAACACCTTCCTTCCTTCCTCAACAACCTCTTCAAGCAAATTGTCTACAAAGAGCTCTTTTCAGATTTGTTAGAGGCCATTGTTTGCTCTTGTGCAAGATGGGATCCCGAGGAGAAATAATCTTGGAAAGAGCTTCAAAAACCCTTCTCGTGACTTATTCCATCTTTCCTCACCTTCAGATCACCTTTTAATCCTACAAAGTGCTCTCAGACCTAATCTTGTAGTACTCTGTCCCGATCCAGTATCACTGTGCATAAACCATCCAAAGTCGACCATAATTCTTCTCTGAGCTTGTTTTTTGCATATTGACCCTACATAATGACCCCTAATCTCTGAAACCAAGTTTTAGGAAGACAAGATACCACTTAGGATTCATCTTTTCACAACTGCAATACGTCTCTACAATTATGGTTAGTAAGCAAGTTTATGAATTGAATGGTACATGGATGGTTTACATGATTATTTTTTGAAACACTTAATGAACATTGTTACTAGCATATGGTCTCTTTGAATGCAATTATGTATATTTGGTTTGCAACCCTCCACCCCACCCCGGCATCCCAAAGGCCTGCCCGAGTGGCAGGGTGATTCCCGGAATCGCCCCACCACCCCCACGGGTTGTTGGGCCATTGGGGTGTGTTGGAGGCTATCCACAACCTCCACCCACCTCGGCGGCCCAACGGCCCGCGGGGCGATTCCGAGAATCACCCCACCACCTTCGTGGGTCGTTGGGCCGCTAGGGTGGGGCGGAGGATGTCTGGTGATTCCCGGAATCACCCTGCCAGCCCCGTGGGCCGTTGGCCATCGGGGTAGGGCAAAGGGTAGCGAACAGCCTTCGCCCCACACCGGCGGCCACCAGAATTGCCCCGCCACCCCATCGGTCCATTGGGTTGCAGGGGTGGGGCGGAGGGCTTCGAATAGCCTTTGCCCCACCCCGGCGGCCCAACGGCCCACGGGGGTGGTGGGGCAATTCTGAGAATCGCCTTGCCAACTCCATGGGCCATTGGGCCACCAAGGTGGGGCGGAGGGCTGCCGACAGCCTCCGTGCCACCCCGAGGCCAAATAGCCTACAGGGGTGGCGGGGTGATTCTGGGAATTGCCCCGTCACCACGCGGGCCGTTGGGCCGCCAGGGAAGGATGGAGGATTGTCCACAGCCCTTCGCCCCACCCCGGCGGCCCAACGACTCGTGTAGTGGCGGGGTGATTTCGGGAATCACCCCACCGCCCCCACAGTCGTTGGGCCATCGGGGTGAGGCGGAGGGCTACGAACAGCCTCCGTCCCACCCCGACGGCCCAACAGCCCGCGGGGGTGGAGGGGCGATTCTAGAAATCATCACGCCACACTCGTGGTCCGTTGGGCCGCCGGGGTGGGGCAGAGGGCTGATGATAGTCGTCGCCCCACCCCGGCAGCCCAACGACCCGCGGGGGCGGCAGGGCGATCTGAGAATCGCCCCGCCACCACACGGGTTGTTGGGTCGCCGAGGTTATTGTTGTTGTTAAGCTTCAAGGGGAAAATAAATTCAAGGATGCAGCTTACATGGTAAGACTTTTAAATTTATATTTGATTTATTGTTAAAAAAATCATTTATATAACAGTTATTTGAACTTTTACTATTTCATGTTACAGGCAAAAGTCATATCTTCTTAACCGTGAAGATCAAATATTTATAAATGATTGTGAGTTCATCCATATTGATAGTTGGCCAAAAGATGATAGCTATATGTCTATGATTTTTAATCGGGTAGATAGAAAAAGTCATAGCCAAATATTGACTTATGATGTTGTTGTGAGAAAACTAACATATGAAGACAAAGAAGCAAAAGGGGAGATAGTTAACATCTATCAAAAACCACATTTATTGATTAACTATCTTATAGACATATGTTCAAATGAAGGGGATTGGGTTCTGGATTTAATTTCTGGCTCAGGTAAGTTTTATTATATGGAATTGAATTTTAATATGTTATTTCTTAATTTATATGTCATTGTACTAATTTACTTCATTATTTATTTTGTGCTTGATAATTAGGTACAACACTAGCATGTTGTCTTCAAAAAGGAAGAAATTGCATTGCCATTGAAAAGATCCAATATAGTGCAATTTTATTCAACAAAGAATTAATGCTCTTCAATTTCTTCCAGATGCAATGCAAGAAATTGGGCTGAAGAAAGGGGACTTTTGTGAATCATGTGTGGCAAAAAGGCAAAGGAACCCCAACCACCATTACACGGAATGATTGGAAAGGCATACATTGGGAGATTCGCAGGCATCAAAGATCCATTAGAAAAGGAAAATGAGCAAAATGAAGCAGAAAATATTGTAGAAGAAGACAATGATGAAACTTTAGAGGATGAAGAGTTTGGGTTACATGACATTGTTGATTAAATTTAAGTTATGCTTGGAAATCAAGCTCATTTTTTGTAACTATTAATTAGTTACACTTGTAATGTTTTGACTTTAACATTTTATGAGAAGAATAAGCACTCAATTAAGGTCATTATGCGTTCAATATTTGTATTATGCGATTTTCGCATTATTTTTTATGTTAATCATTATTTTTTGAAAAAAACAGTGATTATTATTTTTTTTCATGAAATGCATAAAAAAAACTATTATTTAACCATTTTTAGTTAAAATTTTCCTATAAAAATTGTGATTTTGACATGTCATTTCTAGCAAAAGATACAAAAATTTATCAAAACGTGTAGTTTTTTAGTTATATTTATGTTAAAATGGTTATTTTTATGTCAATTGTTAAAAATTATTATTTTTTAGAGACAATTATTTCATGTGGATTGAAAAATTAATTAACGATGTATAAATATGGAAGATCGAAAATTCAAAATATTTACCTTCTTCTTTAAATATGCAAAACAATAAAAACCTCACTACAAAAAAAACATTAAAATAAAAATAAGAAAATATGAAAAAGAAGACCACTTCAAAAATTATTAAATTTAGAAAATAATTATTTACATTTCATACATTAGAAAATTTAAAGTAAAAAAATATGTCTTTTGAAAAGAGGGCCTGATGCAAAATTACCACTTTTTTAAAATTAGCATGAAAACCACTACCATTCTAAAACACAATGTACATAAAAAAAATTTAAAGTGCCAAAAACTATGCTCTAAAAAAAACATGTGTTCTTTATCACCCCTTTTCAAAATCGGGTCACTTTTTTGCTATCTCTACGAAACGAGTAACAATATTAGTTCCTGTTTCAAAGTTTACATTATTATTGGATCAGTGAGATGGACAAGTATTTTGAGTACGAGGAATTTGACATGGATAAGAGAGTCAATTTTGTTGTGACAAGGTTGAAAGGCCATGCACTATGGTGGGACAATGTACAGGCTGAAAGAAGGAAGAAAGACAAACCATTGATCAAGAGCTAGGATAGAATGGTGGAAAAGATGAAGAGTAAGTTGTTGCCCAAGGATTACCAGCTAACTCTTTACAAACAGATGCAAAATCTTAAACAAAAGATAATGACAGTGAGAGAATACACCGAAGAGTTTTACAAGGTGAATTTGAGAGCAGGCTATGTAGAAGATACCCCGTAAAAGACAACAAGGTATATCAATGGTTTGAGGCTAGATATTCAAGATGAAATCAACATACTTTCTCCAAGGACAATAGAGGAAGCATACCAGTGCGCTTTGAATGAAGAAGAAAAGATAGCTAGGAAGCAAAGCTCTAGTAGAGGATGTGGTTTTTCCAAAGGGAAATGATAGACAAATGGAAGAGGAAAGTTTCATGCACAAAAGAATGACGAAGGCAACTCAAATCAGCAAGGGTAGTTAGAGAAAGAAGGTGGCAATAGAGGAGGAAGACCTTACCAGAGAGGTAGAGGTAGAGGAAGAGGTAGAGAGACTGCCTACCAGTGTTACAAATGTACTACTGGCCCTTTTGGCTACAGTTCGTGGAGCGCAGAATGAGGTTTCACTTGAAGTAGTATGGGAGGGCACTGGAACTAGGTTTCCGCACCCTAGGGATGTATTTATGAAGTTTTGGAGGTTCGCGGTCTAAACCTGCATGCTCTCGTGGTTCCGCGCAACTATCTATCATTCGCAACCTCTGCAACTGCCTTCACACAGTTCTGTAAGGAGCGTGAAGAAAGTCCTACCCTGATCTTTATACTTACTGTGCTTATTAGATTAATACTTGACGTAATTGTGTGGGCCCAATATTCTTATTAACCATTCAACATTCAAATAAGTGCGCACAACCATAAACAATATAAATGCATAAAGGTAAATAGACACATAGATACACAGTATTCTGAATCAAACTTATCTTTATTAATGCTCTTCTTCAATTACAATCCCAACTTCGCCCTGCGCACTCAGCTGCAGAGGTCCGTGCACTCAGCTAAAGACTCTACTAGGCCTCTACACACTCAGCTGTAGAGGTCCATGCACTCAGCTACAGACTCTACTAGGCCTCTACGCATTCAGCTGCAAAGCCTCTTCCTATTCCTACGACCCAAGACTCGGACTTACAGACTCAAAGTTACCTCACATGCATCAATGATCCGTTCTTTCTTAACTTCTCTTACATTAAATTACAATTCTTAGGGTGGACAACCCTATGACTCGATTATCCAATTCACACTCTGTGCTTATACTTCGTAGAGTTCTACACCATCTTTGAACAAAACTTGGGCTTTAAGCCCCAAAACTTGCTGCAGGGGATCCCATGCCCAACACCACACAACTAAACTTTTACTAACTCTACTAATGATTAGATATTAGATAACTGAGTTTAACTAACAATAACTCCACTAGATTGCAATATTTTAGCAATCAACCCATGCACAACTCTACTTCTAGCCTACAAAATCAAATTTATTGATTTAGGTATGGAGACAAGGCCATGTCACTCCAGCTAACTACAATCCAAGTCATCTTGATGATGTGGAAAACCAAATTTCTCCATTTGACTAAGGCACAAGTCAAATGAAGCCTTTTCTTGCTACAATTTTAACATAGAGAACTAGGAAGGTTGAAGCTCATTATGATGTAATGTTGATAGGAGCCAAGAAACTACAAAAAATCTCCAAGAAGAAAAAGTAGATGATGGATTGATGAGTATTTTTGAAAAGCTTAGGCTTGTGGTTATTTTTCCCTGTTGAGAAGGAGTGAGGATCTCCTCCCTGGTTGAGAGGGAGTGAGGATGGACACTGTATTCTTGATGTGTCATTCCCTATGGCTAGGACCAATAGCCATAAGCCCAGTGAAGGAACTGGTAGGGATAATGGTGGATTAGTTAAGCATACATGACCAACATTATTTGAGGATTTGTATCCAAGATAGGAATTGTTCCAAGGATCAATATTCTTTGAGGATGTGTATTCAAGAAAAGAATAGTCCTATGAGGACATACTTGGTGAACATCCAGATGGGTTATGTGCCTAGAGAGGCAGTGGTGTCAAAATTTATAACTCCCGTCATTATGCTTCGATCTAGTGGAGAGATAGAGCTTGTTAGTCAAGGCCTTGCTATTTTTGACAATGTTGGTTATGTTGATTCTTATCAACCCGAAACCTTTCTTATATGAATATTTCAACTTGAGAGTATCCTGATGTGTCATTATGAATACCTCCCTAGTTAAGAGGGAGTGTTGAAAATGCAACTAGTGTCAGTCTTTATAATGTAATTAAAATGTATCATTGATGTATTTATTCATTTATTATTATTATTTTATTTCTATTTAAAGCATGTTCTTCATGCTTATAGGTTCAATTGGGTAAAAGATAATATTCTATGAGTCAAAAGAAATGTAATTGAGTCAAGTCCCATTTGGAATTTTGTAAAGAAAAAGAAAAATATTTTTTTATTGAGTCAGTCCACCAAAAGTTGTCAAGTGACCATCTTAGGGACAAGTTCAGCCTGAGCTTCAAGAGCCACCTATTCGACTTTTGGATATATATATGATATATATTTATAATATATTATATTTATGCCCAACTCAACAAAGAAATGTAAATTTATGTTTTTGTAGTAATTTTAACCATGATATTTATCTTCCTCATCCAAAACCAAATGAGTTAATATGCATGCATGCACGAGCGCACACACCCACAGTTATTTGCATTTGATTATAAGTTTTTTTTAAAGTGACGATTCCATAATATGTCTAGAAGAACTTGTGATACCTTCCCTTTTAACCAAATTGAAATATGACCACTGTCTTTGATGGTCTTATTCAACCTTTTGTCACTCATTGATTACAAAAGCTTTAAAGAATAGTCACTTTAGAATTAATTATTTGTTTTCTTTTAGAATAAATTCACTATTTCACACTGGGAGTATGGTATTTTCATAGTAATTGCAAACTTTGGATAACTTCTATAGTTATTCTTTCAAATTCATGGATATAGATGCATAAATGAATTCAAACGCTGGTTCTAAAATTTTGTTATTTTAAGTTGAAACTTTATTCATAGTTTTTGAAATTATTCCATGTATTTCACATTTGAATTGGTTCAACCTCATTTATTATAATTACAACATAATGAAGTATTGTTATTGTTACTCGTGTTTGCAAGTATTTTTCCTAAGAAAAATATTTTGAAATATATTAAGGGTTGAGGTAAGAAAAGAACTCGGAAAACCTCTTGTTAAGAAATTTCTAGCAATTAATAAAGCCAAAGTGTTGCCTTTGTAAGTAGCATAAAGTACACACAAAAGCTCTACTTCCCTTTATGGTCATCCCTATTGAGCTATATTGGGAGAGCATTGTTTGGGGAAGCCCCCATAGTGGTGATTAGATTCACCCTAAAAGTAGTAAGGAAACTAAGGTGACATTGGTTTTCCTTTCAAGGTTTCTATTGATTTGTCCCAAGTATTAACCTCTTCTCAGTAAGGAAAATCAAGCCTTAACAAGATCCATTTGGAAAGGTTGATTTTAATCTAGTTTGTTGGTTGGCCAATTTTATATAATATAGTTGTGTTCTGCAACAAATTCCTTGGCAAAGGAAAAGGAAGTTGGGACAATATACAACAAGTACAATTTTAGTCAACGAAAGAATAGACGAACCAATAAATGATGTGTGGTAGAATGTTACAGTTTGTCATAAAATATATTTTTTATTTGAATGCACAACTTTTAAGGTTTTTTCCTTGGTTAAAGTGGGCAATATTTGCATAGCAGGTATTCTGGCTTAATATTTAGCTCCAATAAGAATGTAAATTTACACTATACATCATGGGTAGGTTTCTGGCGATATTTGCTAAGTAGGTACTCCAACTTAAGATTTGACTCCAATGAGAATGTACATTCACACTATACAACATGGTAGTTTTTCATATTGGAGTTGTTTTTGTCTTTAGTTCAACTTTGTGGAGATGCTACATTGTAGCATTAGAATTCATAGCTCTAAAGTTTCTTTTCTAAGGTTCTAGGAAAGCCCGACTTTCTTTTTCATCACAATCGAAAACAATATTTTCTGTCCCCTTCACTACTTTGTCTCTTAAAATATTATTTTTCAAATTAATCTATGTTGATCACCTTGAATGTTGATGTAATACATTATAACTTTTGTTAATCTAGTCATGGAAAATGACTATTTAGAAAAATATCCAACAAAACATGGGTTTATGATGTTTTTGAACATATATCTAAAATATATATATCTAACATTAAATCCAAAAAGCAATATAAATTTCTATTTCACAAATTCAAAATAAACATAACCACGAGGAGTTAATGTTAATGCCTTTACATTCATTAATATAATTAAATAGAGTTTAAGTATACATAATATATAAAGTACAATTTAAAATTTTATTATGAATATGTTGCTTAATCATTTTATAATTTTTTAGAAATATAATGTGATATAAATAAAGATTTTTATGAACTTGAATATGGATTATCTTTTCATATTTTTTAAAATACTTTACTTTTTATTTTTCCAAGTTAGGTTGAGCCAATTTTAATATTGGTTTGGAGAACGATTTGTCCAATTGTGGAATGATATTATGACTGTTGAAGAATGTAACTAGTGTTGGTCTTCATAATTGAACTCGAGCCATATCTATCAAAATAAAGAAAATAAAAATTATTTATAAAATGAATTTATTATTGACTTATTAAAGTATTGGTTTCATGCTTGGGTCAATGGTCAATAAGTTAAAGCAGCCATTGAGTGCTCTAGGATTATTTTATTGAGTCAAAGTCATTTTTTTTATAAGAGACCCTTTTTAAGCCTCATTATGCCAAAGAAAGAAATTTATTTTATCATCTCAAACCTCCATCCATCAAGTCAGCCTCAAATTTGTTGCAACATAAGTCAGCATCTAGTATTATTCATGTCGGCTCAATATACAGGTAGAAACAACTACAAATACCCAAATGAACTCGTCCCAATTGCAGAAAAGTCAAGAAGTTCGAATGGATTACAAATAAATTAAGTTAGGTATGCTATAGGACCGAAGTTACTTGCTGTCGCAGGTCAAAGTTTCCATTGCAAAATGAAGGCTACTGTTGTAGGTCAAAGTTGCTATTACAAGATGAAGGCTACTGTTGTAGGACAAAGGTTGAAATGTAGAATGACTGTAACCCTATTTGGTGAGTTTGATGGATGGAGGGGTGAAGTCAATGGTCTTCGTTGTCTCACTTTGATATGAATTTACAAAGGAAGAGTTCGATCGGGTTTTCCCCTCCTTAGGGGTTTTTCCTTGGCTGAATGCCTACATCATGTGTTCTTTTGTTGTTTGGAATTTATCTTGATGATGAAGAAAACATGATAATAACAAAAGGAAATAATATAATATCAAAAGAACTTGTCAATATAAGAGAAATCAATCTAAAAGAAAGCATAATCCCATTGCCCTAGATTTCTCAACATGGTTTTAGAGCTTGGTTTGTTTGAGTAAGAGTAGGAAGAAGATCAATAAAGGTTAAAAGGCATCAAGGAAAACCTAAATATCTAAGGCCAAGCTCCTAGTGGTAAGAAAACCAAATTCCGGGCACATGTATCAACTCTCACCTCAGTAACTAAACTGTAGACCTATAAGAGCGATTTTTTTTTTGAAAGGACATGTTCTAAAGGTTCGAAAAACTAATCTATTAGCCTAAGACATGCCGAGAATTTTAGTACAAATATTGAAGGTCTAAGACAAGGCTACATGGACTAATTTTTTTTATTAAATATTTGAATTCTTTATCACCTCTAAGATCTCAAATAAAATTCTAAGATATGCACGACAATACTACATATGATCCATCCAAAGTTCCAATTTAGTAATGAAAGTAGTACTAGAGACTATCAATTCAAGAACAATAAAAGACTTAGGGAGAGTTTGTAATATAATGCTACATAAAGAAGTTTTTGTGTATAATCGAATACTTATATCAGTGAAAAATCATTGGAAGACCTTACTCAAGCCGCCATCAACATAAGGATCTGAGAATTACAATATTATCTAGATCGCAATATAAATTCGTTGAAGAAAATCATGATAAAGGTATTCCATTACATTAAGAAAAGCTTTATCATTGATCAATCATATTCATATTTGAACAAGGGTTGTAGCACGAGTTATGTCTCCTTAAAAAAAAACCAAAACAAAACTATTTTAGGCCTGTTTTTAAAGGAGCCCACCAAGCAACAATATAGAAGTCGAGATGCATGAAATAGAGGTCACTGACCTATGGAAGTCCGAAACTAGATAATGATCTCTATCTTGAAGGAAGGAAACAATCTACAACATTGAAAGGAATCAAGGAAGCAGTATGAAGAACTTATTTTGCAACAACTTGTGGAATAAGCCTTGAGGATCTTGTCAAAATTCAGGTAAGTATTGTTTCTTATTTCTCAATCATCAAATAAGTCTTCAGTTTGCAAGGAGATCAATAAATGCAATGGAATAACAAAGGTATGTAATTCTTGAGGTATGTATGGTTCATCTGTTAAAGGGTTAATGTATTAGGGTTTAATTGTAAATAGTACATGTGAAAAACCCCATTCACTTGTTTTTACCTAGAAACCCGATCTCATAACAATCTAAGGTTTATAAGTAGCTTAATTTATCTATTGATACATGCAAAATGGAATAATGTCTAGGTTTTAATTCTAAGAACTTAGAAAACCCTATACCATTATCTTGTACTTGCATACATTTTGATAGTGTTTTTAAAGAAAAATTATTGTAGGTACATAAAGTAATGCTATGCTAAAGAAAACTCTCTTCATAAAATATAAGTATTTTATTTTTATTTCTTTAACTTTATTATACTTGTTCTTGTATTATTCCCTTTGAAGAAAATCTTGCATAAATAAATGATTGGAGTAAAAGTAAGTGTCCCAAAGAAGACTTATAAGAAGTTTCAGAGGAATTCCTTCAATAAATAACCAAGCAAGGTTTGTAAGAGTAACTCTAGGTATGTATAAAGTTTTGCATCAAAAGGGTATTATCCTTCTTCATTTAAAATTTTCTTTGTATTACCAACTCTCTTATGTCTAGGGTTTTGAATATTAAAGATTCTTTTTATGGTATTTTATCATCAGATTGAATCTACCCTTATCATACTATTTCTTGTTTGGTCATTTTTGGTGAAATCCTAACCTTTATGGTTTAATATAAAACCATAGCCTCTTGTTGTTAAGGGTATGTCAATGTCAATAAATGAAACCCTAATCTACTCAAGGATTGTTTTTTCCCCAAGGAAAAATCGTAATTTTCATTAATGAGTTGAAAATTACATGCTGTAGATGCTAGAAGCATATGTTGTAAGTATGGTCATGCAACTGTCTGTGTTGTGCTAACAAAAATATAACTATCCCAAGTTGGGAGACTATTAATATTTACATATGATTTGTTTCTCGAATAAATATGAACATAAATATACAGTGCAAAATTTTAAATACATCAAAATGCCAAGTTAAATAAAAAAATTAGGGCCTGTCGGCCCCATTCTGCTGCCGGTTCTGATTTGGTTGATGATAATATCTGTAGAAGTCTTGTTTATTCTGTTCCTGGATCATTTAGAGCCCCCGTGGCTAATGCGTGGCCTCCTTGGATAGTCCATCAGAAACTTGATTGCATTCCCTGTATATATGATGATAAGAAATATAATCAAATTGTGTTTTCAGCAGCATAGTCTCATCCAATATATTCTGGAGTGTGTGTATCTGACATGAAGATTGTTGGTTAAACTAGTTTATGATAAGTATGGAGTCACCAAAAATTTGAATGTGACGACATCCCTTCTCAAGTGAAAAATGTAATAAATGACAGAGTGTAATGAGTTTAGAAAAATTATTTGTCCCATCCCCCAGTCCCATTTTTATCTTATAGAAATTATTATTTGTGATGTGTAGTAAGATACCCCCACCACAACCATGTAGCTATGCTGAACCATAAAAATATGCCTATGGATAATTTCTATAAATAATCTTAACAGAGATATTACAGACTGTGTGGGGACAGTCTTCCTTCGACATACTGTGATAAATAGAGATGAGGTGTGCTGTGACATGAGGCCAGCAAGGTCAGATACCAACGAATATGAGTTTGTTTCTTTGAAGCCAAATACTCTAGCAAATCAAAATGGGAAGGTTTCAAATCCTAGGAGTGTGTGTTGCCGACCACCACAATTTCCATGTTATATATTTTCACCTTGCCATCTATATTGAAGTTGAATATTTGTGAGTACCTCATGCCAAAATGCGATAGTAATAGGACATGTAAGAAATAGATGATCAATATATTCCGATGTATGTTTGCAAAAAATACACTAGGTTGGTCCATGATAAGTTCACTTTTGAAGATTATCCCCTGTGGGTGCTTTGTTGTGAAGAATGCACCACATAAATAACTTAGGTCTAGGTGGCACCTTCAATTTCCAGAGAACATTCCACCACCAATCAGATATAGGGGGTTTATGAACAAAGTAAATAAAGAGGTAACCATGCTTAGGGGAGTATTTACCATTTGGTGAGTGTGCCCAATTTAGCTCATCCCCCCCCCTCAGTGATCGAGAAATGTGATTCAGTAAGAGAATTAATATAATATTGCCAATTATTTTTCTAGATAGGAGGAATACCCAATTGTTTTATAGATTTCCAGGCTTGGTTGAAGATAGTAGAATTGTCCTAGTTAGCAATATGGGCAAGTCTAGTGATACTAGCATTGGTGAGGAAGTGAAGCAATTCCTGTGGTAATTGATAAGCATTCCCACATCAGACCAGGGATCCAACCAATTCAAATGAAGTTGCTATTCCCAATCTTCTAGGTTAATCCATCTCGGATAAATGCAAGTGAGTTGAGTACCGCCCTCCAAACCGTAGATATATTTGATCTGTTCCACGTTGGTTGCCTAATCCAATCAAGAGCATGGAGTGGGGAAATGTACTTCTGGGTGACCACCTCTGGCCAAAGGTTTCTAGAAGTAAGAACATTCCATCCCATTTTGGCTACTAAAGTACTAGAAATGGATTCTATGTTTTTCATGCCCCATCCACCCCATTTCTTTGGAAGAGCTATAATGTCCTATCTGGCCTAAGAAAAAGTGTGACCTTCTTTTTTTCCCTTCCACAATAATCTAATACACAACTTTTGTATTATGTGTAGTATGCCCCTCAGAATCCAAGCTAGAGACATCCAATACGCCGGAGTAGCTTCCAATACTGATTTGATGAGAATGAGTCCACCAGCCTTGGATATCCATCTATGATGTCAGATATTTAGACGCCTTTTGATTTTTTCCACAAGACAAACCCAATCAACAATCTTGTACTTAATAAGCTTGAGTATAAATCCTAGCTATTTAAGTCCCTCATCAAAGGGGAGGATAGCGTAAGGAAATATCTGTTGGGCTATGTGGATTTCATTTAGAGAGCGGCCAATAGATTTCAATGTTGATTTTAGTTGGTTGCATTCCATTTCGGTAGCAAAACAAAATGATATGAGAATAGAGGAAAATGTTGTAATGTCAGCAATCGATCCATTAAGAAATATGAAAACATCATCTACAAAAAGGAGGTGGGTAAGGATGCAGTTGTTGATGATCTTAATGCCCATCAATCTACCCTGTCTTTTTTGCTCGGATATGTACTAACTCAACCCTTCCATGACCAACAAGAAAAGAAGTGGTGAGAGTGGACAACCTTGTTTGAGGCCACATTCAACATGAAAGAAAGGTGAGGTAGAGCCATTAATAAGAACACTGTATGAGACATTAGAAATACAACACATAATCTATTGAATGAAAATTAAAGTAAAGCCCAAGTGAGTCAATAACATCCTCAGGTAGAGTTAGTTGGTTCGGTCAAAAGCCTTAGCCAAATTTATCTTAAGTATCATACCTTTTAACCTCTTGATCTTGATGGAGTGAAGGACCTCCTGTGTAGTGCCAACTTCTTCATGAATATTCTTGTGGTTGATGAAAGAAAATTGTTCTGGAGAGATATGCTCAGATAAGATAGGTTTAAGGCGATTGTCAATAATATTTGCAATGATCTTATATATGCAATTGTAGAGTGAGATAGGCTGGAAGTAGTTGAAAGTCTTGGGGTTATCCAATTTGGGTATGAGAGCAATGAAGGTAGAGTTAAATGCATCATACATTTGTCCACTAACCCGACATTCTTCAATAACTTGTAGAAGATCACTACCCAAAACTTCGAAAAAGTCAAGGTAAAATTTAACTTGCCAACCATCCAGCCCAGGGATTTTGTCTTTCTTGAGCCATTTGAGGGTTCCTTCCACTTCTCCTAGAGTGAAAGAATGTACAAGTTCCTCTGCCACTTCATTATTTACAAATCTAGGAGACATCCCTGCCACCTTGATGATCTCTACAAGGGTAGAATCCCGTGGAGATTTGAATAACTGACTGAAATGTGATGTACTGAGGGTAGTGAGTTAATTAAAAGTATTTACCTCGTGGCCGGTGTCATCCTCCAAGTGCCAGATGGTGTTTAGGGATTGTTGATGAAGTCTATAAATCCTATTCTTTTGAATGTTATGATAAAAACCATAGATTGTTAGGGTTTGTAAATTAGGATGTATAAGAAAAATCCTTGTAAACAATTGTAGTAAGATCCTAGGAATGAGACCCTAGATGTATATTTGTCGTATAATCAAAACCCTAGCCTGGTCAAAATGATTACATATCTAACTTTGATATATTGATGTTTGTATCTAAGGTTCACCTAATAAATATTGATATGAGATGCTAATGCATAATGAAGCCCTAGATATGTATATGCAAGTATGATATTGATATTATAGAACATGCTGATATTGTTTTGAATCATTGATATGATTTAGTTTTGATGATAAAATCTAGGGTTTGCAACAAACCCTAGTAGAGTTTGTCATATAGTTCTAATAGGATATTGTTGAAACCTTAAATATATAGTACTATGATTGAATCTAAGTATTTGTGCCTTGAAGATGGAGTCTAGGGTTATGACAAAACCTTAGTATATAAAAATATGTAGCCTTTGCTAATTATAAATCTGACTAGATTTAGGTATTTTATGTCTAAAGTTTGAATGCTTTAATGCTTCCATTGTAATGGCATGATTTTGATTAACTACATACTTTCATATATTTGTATTTGGTTGTAATTTCTATTAAGGTTTTGGAGGTATATGATCTTTAATTGAAGATGTTCATGAAAAATGAACCTATAAGAATGATGATGATCAAGATGACCTTAATACCATGAAAAAGAATGAAGTATTGCAAGGTTGAAGTTTCTCTAATGTTATAAAAGAAGGATGCTATTGATCTCCCTAAGTTGAGAGGGAGATTGGATAAAAGAATAGGTATATCTCCCCAGTTGAGAGGGAGGGCATATTATGACATTCATAATGAATTCCTCAAAGAAAGAATGAATAAAATAACTACAAATGGATGCTCATGAAAAAGACTTGAGAAATATTGAAACTATATTTGGTGTTGTTGAAGAAGTGAAAGAAGAAAGCTTCAGACAAGATGTATTTGGATAACTTGATGGTGATATAAGCAACATTTGAATGATTGAGGTCCCCGAAGATCTGTGTTTACTTGAATATGTATTTAAAGGTTTATTATTGATTGGGGTTGTGATTGTGCATGATCTCTCCATAAAAAGGTTGAACGTTTGAAGCATGCTTGGAGTGTTGGAGATATATATCTATTTTAGTTGATAACGAGAGACGAAGCATCTTATGGCAAGATTCTTGGGAGGACATCTAGCCGACCTATGTGTTGATGTCTAGATCACGAAGTAGGGAGGGTGGCATTAGTCATGGAGCTTTGACCTTGAATACACACCTAGATCCCTGGGTTGGTGGTAGAGCTTAAAAGCCTGATGGTACCTATAGTGGCTAAATATTGAGTCCACCTTTGTCCCATCTGATTAGAGTACCTTGATTAAGTATCTAATTGATAACATTGTGTATGCTATAACTCTTCATAGTTCATATCATTTTGAGATCTTCCATGTACCTCTATGTGTATGTAATTATGAATACCTCCCTAGTTAAGAGAGAGTGTTGAATAATGTAACTAGTGTCAGTCTTCATAATTGAATTTGAGTCATGTATCTATCAAAAGAAAGAAAAGAAAAATTATTTATAAAAGGAAAATTTATTAACTTATTAAAGCATGGGTTTCATGCTTGGGTCAATGGTCAATAGGTTAAAGCACCCATTGAATGCTCTATGATTCTTTTATTTAGTCAAAGCCAAAGTTTTAAAAGAGATCCTTTATGGGCCTCATTATGTCAAAGAAAGAATTTATTTGATCATGTCAAACCCTTCAGCCATCAAGTTGGCCTCAAATTAGTTCCAACATAAGTCAACCTCTACTATTATCCATGTTGGATCAATATGCATAAAAAAAAAATATAAATACCCAAGTGAACTTGTCCCAATTGCAGAGCAGTCAAGAAGTTCAGATGGATTACAAAGCAATGAAGTTATGTATGCTATAGGACCAAAGTTACTTGTTGTTACAGGTCGAAGTTGCCATTGCAGAATGAAGGATACTATTGCAGGTCGAAGTTGCTATTGCATGATGAAGGCTACCGTTGCAGGACAAAGGTTGTAATGCAGAAGGACTATAACCCTATTTAGGTAGTTTGATGGATAGAGGGGTAAAATAAACAGTCTTGGTTGTCTCACTTTGATATGAATTTACTAAGGAAGAGTTTGATTGGGTTTTCTCCTCCTTAGGGATTTTGCCCTAGCTGAGTGCCTATACCTTGTGTTGTTTCATTGTTTGACATTTATCTTGATGATGAAGAAAACATGTAATAACAAAACGAAATAATATAACATCACAAGAACTTGTCAATATAAGAGAAATGAATCTAAAAGAAAACCTAATCTCATTGCCCTAGATTTCTCAACAATGAGAACTGTGAATTAGTTTGTCAAATTGTGAGATTATTAAATTTGTGCATCGATACTAAACATCTATTAACGTAATTTTTTCCCTCACAATTGACTCCAACTCTCAATCCCTCCCTATGAAATTTAAACATTAAACTTGATAGTAAACCACAAACAAATCAACTAATTTATACGTCACAAATATACTTTTTAAAATATTTAACTTACCATTAATAAATAAATGAGTTAATAACTATCTATTATCTATTTCTATATATATATATATAATTAATTTAAATATAATTATCCTTTTACACCTTTTTTCACTACTTAATATAAATAAATAAAAAATATTTTTAAAACGCGTATAGTCTAATTTTAAATATAATATAAATGCTATTCTTTATATAAATATTTCACACTTTTTTAAATACTTACCTTAATATAAATAAAACTAAATTCTTAGAAAACACACATATTTTAGTTTATATATATAATTTTAATATCTATTTTTTTTAATGATATTCATTTTATTATAAATTATATTTTTTTATAAATTAAATTAAATATATATATTAGAAATATTAAATTAAATTTTTTATTATTAAATTAAATTATATCTTTTTTATATTATATATATATATATATATATATTTTACAATATTTTTTAGTAAAACATTTTTTTTTAATAAAATAAAATCATATACAAAGTTAAACACTCTTCTCTACCTTGTACCTAATAATAAGACAAGTTTATATAGAGAGTTAAACACATCCATGCTTTTAAAGAGAGGACTGGCTAGCTCTTATATGCATTAATTTATTTTTGAGAATTTTTTCAATATTTCAATTTTTTTTTTTTTGGGAAAATATTTGGATGAGGAAAATTGTTAGTAATATAACAATTGATGTTTTAAAAATCACTTCCTAATAATAAGACAAGTTTATATAGAGAGTTAAACACATCCATGCCTTTAAAGAGACCACTGGCTAGCTATTATATGCATTCATTTATTTTTGAGAATTTTCCAATATTTCAATTTCTTTTTCCTCAAAATATTTGGATGAGGCAAATTGTTAGTAATATAACAATTGACGTTTTAAAAATCAAATTTGAATTTGTGGTTTCAATTTCTTTTTCCTCTTTTCAGCAAAATATTTGGATGAGGAAAATTGTTAGTAACATAACAATTGATGTTTTAAAAATCAAATTTGAATTTATGGTTTATGACTTTTTTTATAAAAGAAGGTTCAATTTTAATTGAACTTAACTTCAAAGTTAAATAGATATTAATACTAAACACTTGGCCGTGGCAAATGTAAATTTGGAATAATATACATGTATGATAATTGATAGAAAAATATAATTTAAACAAATAAGATTAAGTACAAATATTGATAATTTAAGTGCAATGTTGTTTAATTTTAATAAAATAGATACAACTTATTTAATTATATAATTTGTAAAATTAATTAGCTACTACTTCTTGTTGTTGTTGTTTTTTTTAATTTTTTTAATTTAAATTTTAAAGTTTTTAACCATTAAAATGTCTATTTAAAAACTAAAATTTATATTAAAATTAATTATCAATTAAATTATATTAAAAATTTTCATGTTTAAAATAAAAAGGTATTTTTAAATATATAATAAACTTTCATAGAATTTAAAAAACAAATGTGTAAAAATAAAAAATTTAACATTAATTTTAATGAGAGATTTTAAAAACTAAAATTTATATTAAAACTCATTATCAATTAAATTATATTCAAAATTTTATGTTTAAAATAAAAAGTATTTTTAAATAAATAATAAACTTTGATGGAATTTAAAAACAAATGTGTAAAAAACAAAAAATTTAACATTAAATTTTAATGAAAGTTTTTTTCATTTTTGATAAAATAAAATTTAAAAACATTATTCATTATTTAAATAAACAGAGAAAACAATACATTTTAGTTTAAGAAGAATGGAAGGGTTACCTTCTAATAATTTTTCTTCATTTGTGCCAATATTGTTGATAATAAAATACTTACAAGCCCCGCTACATTAATGTTGTAGTTTTGTAGAATATTTTTATTGATTTAGTGTTTGTTTCCCTTGATTGGTAGGAAAATAACTTGGATCTATTATATTTGAACTTTCAATTAAATAATTTGATGAAGACCACCAAAAAACTTGGGAATATGTTGTTAAGTTTTTCAACGAAAACCGACATTTTTTAATTTGTTATTAAACTTTTCCCATTTAACCATATCATATTGTTAAAGTAATTATTACATTTCTTGATTAAAACATATATTTATGCAACACATGATAAATAATCAATATTTCTTGTGATATTAATTCAATTCTTTGCAGCAAGGAATAGAAGCATCAGATTATGGACATGGCTTGAAATTTGGAAACTTGTAGATAGAGCGCATTCATTTTAGTTATAATAGAAATAGGGTTATATGATTGTATAATTATAATTTATTAATTATTAATGTATTTTTTTCCCTAACATGATAGATAATTAATTAAAAAATTGATTAATTTAATTATGATTGTGTCTAGTAAGTATGACACTTATTTTCACTTTACAAAACACCCTAATTTCAGTAAGTAATTACAAATTTGTGAGAATACTCAATTTTTATTCTTTTTCTGTATTGTCCTAATTTATGGTGTAGGAAATTTCTAATTTTTAAGCACCCAATAAGCTATTGATATTGTTAAATTTGATTTAATTTCTAATATTTATGACTAGATAGATAAACTTTAGGTGGCAACATCTTATTGAATATCATTTAACACACTATATGGACTTGTACGAAATAATTCTTCTCCTTTAGATTTTTAGGAATACAAGGGAAATGAGAAACAAATATATTTTTTTGGTCTACGTCATTTTATTATCAAACTTAGATATTTTAAAAGATTGTTACAACATTTCCTTATATGCTTGGCCATTTTTCTTTTTACGCTCCCATTTCTATTGTTCTAAGTGTCATCGAAGCATTGCAATAACTCTTTTTCCATATCATGTAATGATCCAAGTGCCTATTAATTCTAAGAATCCTTTATGTTTATTCAAGGTTTTTGGGATTAGCCATTACATCATAGCTTTATTTTTTTTTGTCCACTTTGACACCTTCATGAGATACAATATGACTTAATTATTCCACTTCTTGAACCCCAAAGACACACAAGAATGCTTTACATATAGTTTTTACTCTGCCAATAGTTTTAGACCATGCCAACATAATGCAGATACTCTTTGCAACATTTGCTATATATTAGTATGGCATAAAAAATACTAACACAAGTTTTTTAAGAAAGGGTTTGAAATTATTATTCATCGAACTTTGAAATCTTGAAGGTGCATTAATAAGTCCAAATGGCATAACCAAATACTCTTAATGACCTTCAAACATTCTAAAAGTTGTTTTGGGAGTGTTCTCTTGCCTCATTCTATTTTGATGATATCTTGAATGCATATTTGAATTAGTAAAGAAGATCTATCCATGTAATTCATCTAATAATTCATCAATGATAGGAATATGAAACTTTTTTTTGATGGTCATTTTGTTGATGTATCTATAATTTGGACACACACAGTGAACCATACATTTTGTAACCATCACAACTTTGGTTAGGAAGAAGAAAAAAAACTTTGGTTAGGTTGAAGCTGCCAATCTATAGCATTTCTTGGATCTGGCACTTATTCTCACTCTTTTGTGCACATTGATACTTGTAAGGTCTAATGTTAGGTGGTACACTTCTAGGTTTCAAATGAATAACATGGTTATGATATCAAACAGGGGGAAGAGATTTAGGCATCTCTCCAAATGCCTTGGAATGATTTCCAATAACGTTTCGAAGATCCATTGGAGTAGGGGTAAAGATTCTTGAACATTTAATGAGCACAATTGTGCTATTACACCATGGTGTCCCTTTTTGAGTAATTTTGTTATGTTGATAGATCATATCACTTTACAAGCCTTCCCTTGGATAACTATAATCTTAATTTTATTGACTCCTAAGGAAAATACCCTAAAAAGTTCTTAAAAATTAAGGGTTGTTATTCTCAACGATTGTAACCATTGGACCCATAATACACCATAAACACCACCCATTTGTATTACAATAATTGGAATATCCATTAAATACTCCCCCATATCCAACTTAAAACTATGACACTTACCTGGACAATTTATGGTACCTGCACATGCAATTATTACGTGAAATTCTGAGGCTGGAAATGTGAAGAAATTGAGAATTTTTTCCAATTTGTAATTGATGAAGTTATAGGTACTATCTAAATCAATCAACACTATAACCTTTTTCTTTTTGATATATCCTTCTATATTGAGGGTTTGTGGAGTACTAATTCTAGCCAATGCATGACAAGATATTGTTGGAGTGCACTCTACCTCAAGAAATTATACACTTGAGAGTTTCCTTAGAGTGCATATTTTCATTTTTTTTGCATCACATAGGTAGGGTTGTGTTTGTTTACATCTCATTTTTTGTATTCTTTCACTTTTCATAAGGATCCTTCATCCTTCTACTATATCAGTTATGTTGATGATGTGTGTCATTATGCATTAAATTTATCTTTAACAACATGGGCCATTTTCACCCCTTTGCATTCCCTAGTCTACTCCAATTGTGTTTTCATTGGATTTACCACCAATAATCAGGCAGGATATGATAATGCTCAATTGGCTTTTTAGTTGATGTCCTTGATCATCACATCTATCACCTTCATGTTTGTCTCAATTCTCAACTTCTCATGATGCAATTGTTTAACATTTATCATGTGCGTAACCCTCTTATTTTTAGAAGGTATTTGTAAGTTAATTTTTTTGGCTAGATCATTTGAATCCATATATTCAATCATGTACTTAGAAGAAAAAATAGCTACATTGATACCATTGCAAACAACATTCTAGATTGACATTTATCACATGCATGCATAAGAATATTACCCTTTCGTTCATTACAAAGTATTGTTGACAATACATAAAACCATACATTACCATACCATGTATAAACTAAAAATAACATCATCATAAATACATGTTTGGAGTCCACTACTCTAAATAAATCCAACATGCCCATGTCATGCTACAAAATACATATGAAATTGGGAACACACATGCCCCTATATCTAATCCTCCTTAGAAGGAGGGTCTCATTCTAAAGAATTGTTTATGGTGATCAAATATATTTTATCGATTGACCAACCATTACTACTATATGTAGTATGGGGTGCCACTCAGAGGGAAGACTCATACACACATTTGTGTATATGTCCTCCAAATCAAGCCACCCACTCTTCATCACCTTGATTAGTGTGGTGTCCAAACATTCATTAGATAAATTTTGAGGTCTAAAATGGTCCTCCTAAGGAATATTATAAAAGAACAGTGGGAATAATAAAATAAGATTAGATTACCTCATCAAGTTTTGGAGGGAAAAAATAAAAACTATTTTTTTTCAACTCATATTTTCAACATATCTCCATATGATTTTACTCAAATTTCAAGTGGAAGCACTCATTGGATGCATAATTTAATTTTTCATCCAAGGAGTACCCATGTTGCATACTTTCGATGGACCCCACTACAAAAAAATGTGAAATACATGAAAAAACGTGATTGCAATCAGCATTTTTCATGTATTTCACAATTTTCGTGTAGTAGGGTCCATCAAAAGTATGCAACATGGGTACTCCTTGGAAGTACAATTAAATTATGCATCCAACAAGTGCTCCCACTCTAAATTGAGTTAAATCATTGGGAGATAAGTTGAAAATATGAGTTGAAAAAATAGTTTTTTATTTTATTTTTATTATTATTATCTTTTTA
>APFE030819884.1:85146-115377 GCA_000404065.3 Pinus taeda | reverse complement strand
AAGCTGCTTTCCATTACTCAAAAATAACCATGTCACAAAGAAAGTTGTACAACGGCAGCTACAAAATGAGCTGAACAAAATAACAGCACTATAGTGCAAAATACAATTGTTCAAAAAGTAACCTACGAAGGCTGGAAGCCTTCCTATTTATGCAATACAAGGGTCTCCAACAACCCTCCTTAACTCAAGGGGCTCGGCTGCTCAAACTGCCAGTGATCAGCCACTTTACACAAAACTGCTCGACTGCCTTTGGGAATCCTTTTCTATGGCCTGCTGAACTCCGAGCTGAGGGTGGAGAATTCGAGGAAGGGGCCATTTAATGTAGGAGACACCCTTATTACGAATCCTCACCCTTGTTCCTTCATGCTTGGCTGTCATTTGGCTCATAATTGCTTGGCCTTGGTCCGAAATTTGTCCAAAAATATGCAATAACCACGTGTTAGCCTTCTTGGTCAAGTGACTATTCTCATTCGTTAAAATAACATAAATATATTCAAAAAACATGCATAAACTATGAAAAATGGTGGATTGACGAAGAAGAGTTAGGAAAAATGAGCCCAATAAGTTACCCAATTCCGGGGCTCATCAATAAACCCCATAGACCCATTGGAGTTCCTCCTTGGCCTCTAAAAAATAAGTGTCAATTGAAACCCATATAAAAAGTAATGAACAAAGCTTTGATGGAGGTTATGGTGAAGGGCCAGCCCCTAATGGAATTTTTGTGAAATATCATGTTTTGGTTACTTTGTTAAGAAGTAATATAAATTATAGTAAGAAAGGGTCACAATAAGAAGAAGGACCCATGGATATGGAAGTAGGTAGTGCTATAGTCCTCAACTAGGTAGCATTACATCTAGCAAAAGGTAAACTAACAATAGAATAATTAGCTATAGAGGATCCATCCATTTTTGATGAACAATAATTAACTATGCATATTACTCATTATGATAAGGTTAGTAAGACTTTATGAACTAAGAAGATGCATATTAGGAAAATGTGACAAAGAGATATATCAGGAGTTGGACCCATTGGACTTCTAAAATTACATATGACTACAAGGGACACACTTTCTCATTCTGTCACAAAGTAAGAAATTGAGAACATGTGGATGAAAAGGAAAATTAGTGAGCTTGAAGAAATTCTCAATCCTAGACCTTTGTTCATGGCCTCTTTGGCTATTGTAGCCCTAGAACTTGCACTAGCAGTCGCACTTGGCACATCAAGTATAATAAAGAAGCTAAAAAAACAATTGATTGGCATTGGAACTTATGTTGCAAACAATATCAATAAGTGACTATGTGTTATTGAAGACAAGTTGGACATATATCTATATTTTAGAAAAAAATTCTCAAAGGATTTCTTCTTTCACATATTATTTGCAAAAGGACTTGGAACATAATCAACACTTTGTTGAAAATGATTTAATGAAATTTCTTACTAGAATTTCTATCCTTAGTGACTTTTATAAAATCCAAAAAAGGCTTTCAACTGGGAAGCACATAAAACATATTAAGGCAAGATGGTCTACTAGGATGAAGATGTCAAAGGATTCCATTTCTAAGTGTAGAAAGATTATTGAATGACGTAGAAAGGAATTATTTAAATATTTTAAAGTTGTTGAATATATTGAAGGGCTGAGAATGATTAGAGACTCCATGGAAGTTCCAAAAGATGTGCTACATGAAGACTTGAAAGTTATTAAAACATTATGGAGTAACAATTTCAATAAATTAACAATTTTTTTAGAAGAAGAAATCAAGAAATGGTTAATTACAATTGTTAATGAAAATGAATAACAATTTTTATTCAATGAGAAATTACATTCAGATTCAAAGGAAATAAAGGATGAGATATTTGCGCTAAGAGTAAAGAAAGATTGTTGGCTTAGTGGGACCTGACCTAGGTTCAGAGTTAGTTGTGCCAAACAAAACCCTACATAGCGTGGATTGGGGTCTCACCTGAAGCAGTATGAGGGGATGCTGGAACCAAGTTTCTGCATCTACAGATCAGTGTGATATCCTTTTTATGCCCTAGATCTACCTTCACATAGATATCTAAGCCCTTAGGGCTTGGCGCTGTAGTTTCCTTCAAATGGCCTCTAGACCTTTGCAAAGGTATACGATTGGCTTTTGCGGACCTTTAACATATAGGTTATCTAATTACGCACAACATAGACTAGCCTTAGATCAGAATCCACACGGATTTTCTTAACTTCTTAATAAACTTAACATAAAGTATTATAACCTGCGCGTAAATACTTAACATGCATTGCGTTAAATTAATAAGACTTATCCAGTAGATTCGTGCAACAATACATCATTATTTCATAAAGACGTTATCTCATCACAACATATATCAAAAACATAAACAACAGAAGGAAACAAATAAAACATATGAATTTATCAAACAATCTTCTTTATTGATCTTCAGTTGCAGGGGTCCACGTACTCAGCTTCAGACAATACTCTAGGTCTTTGCACACTCAGTTGTAGAGCCTTTTCCTCCTCTAAGACTTACTTCTCTATGCTAATTCTCTAAGATTCCATTCGTCGTACCCATAGACAAAAGCTTAGATCTGCCTTAGACTCTCTAAGACACACCTTTTTATAAAATCCCATGGTCCACAGACTAAGGGTAGATCTCAAAACCGACTCAATATTTTACATAAATGAGGGTAAAAAGCCTTTTTTGACTCCTATCTACCTACATGTTTTTCATCCACAATTCGCGGAGACTTTACATCTTTTTGTCAAAATTTACATCAAAATTGACTCAGGGACCCCATCCCAACAGGCCCCCAACACAAAGGTTGTGACTCGCCCTTGAGTCACTCGGCTGGCGTGGTGATTTTACTGCGAATATCCCCCAGCTCCACCTATATAATGGCTACCTCAACAATGCTCTGTGTAGCCGCCTGCTTCACTTTTTCGACGAGTTGCTCCATAGCTAGTCCTTCGTAGACCAACTTGATCTTCTGCTGTGTGAGTTGCAAGTTCATTAGCTTCTCCTGAAAGTTGGTTGAGACTTGGTAGGCTTCTTCCAACCATGGACCCAAACTCGCCTTAAGCACTGCCTCTTTTTTCCGAGTTGCTTCCACCTATGCGAGGAGCTGCTTTCCCTCCTGCAACTTGGTGAGGCACTGTGCTATAGCAATTGAGTGTGCCGTCGCCCTAACCTCGTCATACTGATTTTGGAGCTTGTGGATCTCTGTGTTCAATATATGCAGGTTGGGGTATTCCTGTAGGGTCTCACCAAATCCATTTCTTTTTCAAACAAAGATGTGCAGTCAACGACTGCGGCATCCATCATAGCCATCCCTTCCTTGATGGAAGCTCCACATTGTTCCCTGACCTCAGGCAGAGTTGAGGGCTGTGATTTGAGTTGTAGCTTCATGATTTTCATGTTGAGTTCAAATTGAACTCTTTCCAGCTCTTCTTTTGCATCGTAGATGCCTACATCTAGTTTCCAGATCTGGGCCTCAGGTTGTGCGTCCTCAGGTATGTGCAACTCTGACACTTTTCTGCACGCCTCTACCACCGTGGTTACTAGTTGGGAGCTCTGTGCCTGGATAGTATCCTTTTCCTTCAGGGCCTACATCTTCTTAGTGAACATTTTTTCATTGTTCACTCGGTACTCGATTATTAAACTGAGAGCGCGCTGCTTCTAAGATCCCAGTTCCACTATCACTCTTGTCTGTAGCACATGAATACATTTGTTGGGAAGCGCTGCAATATTGGGGCTGATGTTCTTCAGGGTACTTATGATGATCTTTTCATCGGTCGATTATGCACTTAGGGAACCTTCTAGTAGAGCAAATGTTCTAAGGTCCACTATCCTTACTAGTTCTGCAGCTTCACTTGTTCCCGGTGCCAGGCTCATCTGTGTAGTGCTCACTTGACCTGTGCCCACTTGTATTCTGCTAGTTTGGATTTGCAGTTTGCGCAGATACCTCTAGACATTTCCCAATGATTGCATGTACTATTGCTAGAATTGCTGCAACAATTTAGTTGTAGTGTTGCGCACCTTGTCACCGATCTCATCGAGATCACCGTCTGTCAGTGTGATGGGATCCATCTGCGCTTTAGCCAACTTCATATTTTTGCGGGAACCCTCCTACTGTTGATTTTCTATGTGCTTCCTTAGCCTAAATGGGGTGCTCCTCCCCTCATTGCTACCACCTCCTTGTGTAGACTACTCTTTCTCCTCGGTTTTGGGCAAAGGGGATTTGCCGCTTTGCTCGAAGTTTCATTATTCCTGTTCAACCTGTTCCTTTGCATCGCACTCCTTTTCCATTCGAGCCTTTTCTTCGGCCTCCTTTTTCCCCTGCGTGCCAACTTTTGTGTTGCCTGTTTTGCTGCATCCTTCCTTTTCTTCTCAAATGAGCCCCCCGTGCATTTGTGGGTGCCTGCATCTAAGTCGGAAGGGGTGTGCCAATTTGTTGGCCAACGCTTGATCACTTCCTGTATGGCATCATCGGTGACCAAATACGACAAATCAAACCACTTCTACTACAGGTCTTTTCGCACCCGAACGTAGATGTGGTGGAAATCTACCTTGAACTCAGATACGTGAACAACTACTCATACAAGGTTGGGAACAACCTTAGGTACTGGTTAATGGCCATGTGGAAACACGCATCCATTAATACCCAAAAAATCTTTGTTTTTGTGACTCGTACGGGTGCTTGGTGGCCCAAAGGGAGGTGAACTACATGGCCTTAGACAATCCTTCCTTCATTGGAGGAAATTGGTTGTCCTCTGACAGATCCCATTCAACCAGCACAATGGATAGTAGCAACCATGTGTAGTGTAAGGGATTTTTCTCATCTTGGACCTCGCGACAATTTGTAAGAAATTCATTGCATAAATATCGCGACCAATTAAACTGCACACCCTCCACGCATTGTGCAACCAATGATATGACAGGTGCTGGAACATCGTCTGCGCGACACTTCCTCATAAATTTTCCAACCAGTATTTGGGTGGAAATATGCATCGCAGGAATTTTAATGGACGTGATGGAATAGTTGCGCGACTTCTTGATAAGCTCAAACTTCTTTTTCATCTTCTTTGCCAAGTCTCTCTCGCCCATCTTTCTGCCAAAATCCTTGGCCATATACAAACCCTCATGCGGGAGGTGTGTGATCTTGTAGATCAACATATTCGTAATGGGTATAGGTTCCCGAAGCCATAAGCACCCATCGTGCACTAGAGTAAGGAGTTGCCGCACATAGGTGGTGTTAATATTAGTGTGGTGGTAGTGGGGCACCCACAACAGGTTCAACAACCCATGTTGTTCCACTCCATGGATCCATTCAACTGTCTCCAACTCATTGACACCTGAGTCTCAGTAATACATGTGTCTCATATAATTAATCGCAAGGTGAGGTACCACTCATGGTCAGCCAGGTCCCAATCCTCCATTTTTAGCGGGGGAACCCGCGCAAGGCTCGAACCTTCAAAAGTTATCTTCTCTGGAAATAAGGGTGTATGAATAAGGAACTTATCTGAGTCTGGGTCCTTGGGGATCTTCACCTCATGCAATAGTGACTTGGAATTGGAGGGAAATTCCTTCTATAGAAAAATCCACAATTTTTCTCCTATCCATTGTGGTCTCATCTAAGCTCCAATTGATGAACCATCAACATTATTAGAATCATCTCTTCGAGCCCTTAAATAAGTATCTCCCTATTTTTTTAATTTTGACACTTCACTAGGAAGCCATTTTTTCCATGCAACTTTAAAGCCCCTTATTTTCAAATCAAATTTCTACATATTTGTCTGATTCAGATTTAAACGGGAACACAACAATTATAGATATAACCATACATATAGAGATGCAATAGAAATAATACTTCATTTCATTACTGTAAAATACTGAAATATGCTTACAAACAAAAATGGAAATAAACTAGCTAGGGCGATGGTAGCTTATCTCTGAGAAGAGATGTGGTAGCAACATGCCTCCTGAACTATGTTACAATGAGGCTAGAAGGACTATTTATTGTTGAGAAACAATGGAAAACCCTAAACACCCAAAAGCCTAACCCTAGAATATGAAACACCAAACTGTGGGCCCCATTTGGGTAAATTGGTACATCAAATTCCCGGGATTTGAATATCTATCTAAGAAATACAACTTTGGGAAGATCCATGGACCAATGTTTCTCCGAGTTTTCCCAAAAACATCATTTAGGGCCTCAAAACAGCTCCGGAAGTTCAGGACCTGAAAAGCTGCCAAAAATACTAAATTGTGCTACAATTAAGGAAACTGAAAAGATGAAAGAAATAATGGTGGGGGTCCAAGTGGAATTGGCGGGTGGCCACCAATATCCACCTGGATCATTCCTCCCCGCTTAGGAGGCAATGGTCCCCATTGCGTTGAGTTCCTCCATGAGATGAGGAAACTTCTGTTGAACTTGGTCCCTGGTGAAGGAGTTGGTCTGCTTTGACAACTCGATACAGTTGGATATTCTACTGGTGAGTGTGCTTGATTTGTATGTCCATGATCCGATCAGTTGTAGCTTGTTCCATGCAATTTTGATTTAACTCTGTGGGCAAGAGTTGTTTTGCAATGTTAGATGTGTCTAGTAATGGTGGAAAGTATGGCCGAAGGCGGTCCACATTGAACACTGGGTGTAGGACAAGGAATGGGGGGATGCTCAGCTCAAATGAATTGTCTCCCATAGCCTTGGTAATGGTGTAAGGACCATATTGGAGTGGTTTGAGTTTCTGATAGGCTCCGGTAAGGTGTTCTTTTTGCAAATGAAACCAGACTTTGTCGCCCACCTAAAACCTTTGTGGCACTCGATGTTGATCATGTCACTGCTTGTACTTGGAATTTGATTTCTCTAGAATGTCGTTGGACCTGCTGGTGAATATGTTGGATGTGCTCAATTAAGTTGTTTGCCTTACCTATTTTGGACTGGACATGAGCCGAATCTGCATGAGTAGCTATAAATGGCATGGCCACATTAATGGGACATAGTGGCTGGAATCCCAAGCCCACTTGAAAAGGGTTGTGGCTAGTCGAGCTATTGAGAGCCTGGTTATAGCTATGCTAAACATAGGGGAGGATCTCATCCCATGTGCGTGGATGACTTGAGTTGTACATGTGTAGAATGTCTATGATCATCGTTTTGAAAACCTCTGTCTAGCCGTCAGTTTGGGGATGGAAGGCTGTGGACTTAGTGAGTTTGGTGTCTAGCATCGACTAGAGACTGGAGCAAAATGTACTGAGGAACTTGTTGTCTCGATCTGAGATGATAGATTGTGGGATCCCAAAGTGTACCCACACTCATTCAAAGAACCTGTCGATGCCCAAAAAATATTCATTTCCATGCTTAGTAGAAGGAAGGCCCAACATGTAATCCATGGAGATGGATTCCCAAGGTCGACTAGGGGTAGGCAGTGGGGTATATAGGCCTTGCTTCTTGATGGTTGGTTTGGCAATGGGGCAAACAATGCATGATATGATGTACTTCCCGACATCCTATCGAAGATTCAGCCAATAGAAATACTTTTGCAGTACTGCCACCATTTTCTCGACCTCCAAATGCCCAGCAACCCGACTATAGTGTGCTTCCAAAATCATCTTGGCATGCACACTTGAAGGAACACAAAGGTGACCTAGGTGGCATAACAGGGCATCTTGGAGGTGAAAATCTAGAACATGCTGACCCTTCAAGAGTGTCTGGTATGTGTGGATGAATTCTGGGTTGCTTTTGTAGAGAAGTGGCCAATCAGAAGTCTTGTGCCCACAAGAGTTGAGCATGGTGGTTAACACCATGATTGGTGGTCTACTGAGGCAATCTGCAACATTATTGGTGTTGCCCCTCTTATACTTGATATACAAATGGAACTGTTGCAGGTATGTGGACCACTTCTGATGGCGATAATTCTACAATTTCCCTTGGGTTTGTATGAACTGCAGGGGCCGGTGGTTTGTGTGGATGACCGTTTCCTTCCCAAAAATGTAATGCTTTGATTGTCGGAAAGCCTGCACAATGGAATACATATCTTTGTCATAAGTGGGATACTTCCAGATTATGTTCGAAAGTGTCTCACTATGATATGCCACTAGATGCCCATGTTGAGTAAGGATTGCCCCAATAGCATAGTCAGAGGCATCTGTCTCGACCTCAAATGGTTGTTGCAGGTCTAGTAATGTGAGCACTGGTGCCGAGCAGAGGTGATCTTTCAACTATGTGAATGCCTTCTGTTGAGATTTAGATAAAAATAATTTTTCTTTCGCTCCTCCCTTGGTGACTTGACTCAAGGGCCAAGTGATATGAGAAAATCCAAACACAGACCCGCAGTAGAAGTTGGCAAGACCCAGAAAGCTGCGGAGCTCTGTCAGAGTGGTTGGAGATGGGAAATCCCAAATGAATTGGATCTTGGATAGATCCACATGCACCCCCTATTCATTAGTAATGTATCCCAGATATTGAACTTGGGTCATGCCAAAGTGCATTTCTCCAAATTGCCACATAACTTGAGTTGCCGCAGTGTTTGGAGAACCTGTCAGATGTGGTGGAGGTGCTCTTCCCAACTTTGGCTGAAGATCATGATGTCGTCCAAGTATACCACTACAAATGAGTTGGTGAATGGCCACAAGATGTCATCCATTAGCCTCATGAAAGTTGCAGGAGAATTCGTCAATCCAAAAGGCATAAACAACCATTCGAAAAGGCCCTCCTTGGCTTTGAAGGCACTCTTCCACACATCGGAGGGTTCGATTGGTACTTGGTGATATCCTAATTTCAAATCGATCTTGCTGAAATATTTTTCCCCCTTCAGTTGGTCCAGGAGGTCATCAATTCGTGGGATCAGGTGCCTATTACAGACAATGATCTTGTTCATCACCGGATAGTCAATACAAAGTCTCCAAGTCCCATCCTTCTTTTGTACCAACACGATTGGGCTCCCATAGGGTGATGAACTCGGACAAATGTGACCTTTCTGTAGCAGCTCCTGAATCTACCTCTTGATTTCATCATACTCCAGAATGGAGCGCTGATAGATTGGTCCATTGGGCAACGATGCACCTGGGGTCAGATCGATGGAGTGCTTGACCTGACAGTGAAGAGGAACCCCTGTGGGGGAGGTGAAGATGTCCTTGTACTTCTCCACAACCTTGTCCATATGTAGTTGTCGTGCGGAAGGGCCCTGTCTAGAGGTCGTGGCCACTGTCTTCCTCTTTCCTTGAGGGCGTATCATCAGGAAAACAAATTTCCCAGTTTTGGAAATGAGCTTACTGCATTGGTTTGCAGTAACAAAAGAGATGGAAATAGGCAGTGCTACCTCCGGTATCCTGTACAACTTATTTTTCTAAGTAACAAAAAGAACACGGGGCCTTGATTCATACACAACATGTCGCTTCCACAAGTATGGTTGTCCTAATAATACATCACAAACATTAAGGGGAGAAACGTCACACAATACCTCATCTGTGAAGGGCTTGATTTTGTATGGAAGGCGACATTGCTGGCTCATGCGAAGATCCCGTCCTTGGTGAAGCGACCCGATGGTGTATGGTTGAGGATATGCTATGGTCGGTAAGCCCATCTACTTCACGAACTCTGCCAAAATGAGGTTCTTTTAGCTCCTGCTGTCGACAATGAACTGTAGCGTGGAGCCCTTTACCCACATCTAGGAGTGGAAGAGGCACTCCTCCCCCTCTGGATCTTTGGGTTCCTCCTTCTAGATCTTCATGGTGGCAATGATGGCGTTGGGCTCTGCATCGATAATCTGCTTCCCTTTCTCATTCCCCTTGTCAGGTGCTGACTCAAAATCAGAACATGCATCTGATTCTGAAACCTTTAGCTTGGCCACTAGTGACTACTTGGCCCGACACTCACTTGTGTTGTGAGTGGAGCTCTTATGGAACTCACACCACTTCCTCGTGTCATTTTTCGACTTCATAGTATTGTTCTTTGCTTGCAGCTTTGGTGGGTTGTCTTGGGCCACCTCACCTTGGCTTTTTCCTTTGTTTTGCGGTTTCGTGGCACCTTTCCCTTGCTTTGGATTCACAAATCCAAAGTCTAGCTTCTTTTGTTTAAACTTTTGCTCGATCTTGATGACATATCTGTATGCTATGTTGAGCGAGGAGATGTTTCGAAATTCTATTTCTTCCTAGATGTACATGTGAAGTTAGTCGTGGCATTTGAGTACAAAATACTACTCTGAATCCTTGATACCCAACTTTGTGTGAAGGGTATCGAAAATATTGGTAAACTCCAGCATGTCTTGGTCCCTTCCCTGCCACAACGTGGTCCACTTTATGTATTGATCCTCATAGCTTCCGACAGGGTAGTACTGCTCTTTGATGGCACCCTGGAATGAATTCCAAGTGGGTGCGGCTAAAAAAAGTGAGGCCATACTTTCATCCTTCTGCTCATAGTAGGTTTCCCACCAGTCCTTGACATGGGGGGTAGCTTTGAGAAGAGAAAAAGTAATATTTTCCCGGCTGGAAAAATCATGAACAAAAAAATACCCTTCTAGCAAATTTAACCATTTATCTATGGCGTTTGCATCTATCTCACCCTAAAATATGGGAATTTTAAACTTTACTTGCAGCTTAAAGGGTCTGGCACTTCCAGAGTAGCTGCTGGAAGTAGATGTGTCGCTCGTGGGTAGCCGCTGAAGGATCTGGGCAAAGTTGTCCATCATCGCGTTCCTTTGTCGCTCGAGGGCCTCTTTGAGCAAGATTTTGATAGGCTCTTCTACCCCCTCATCTTTATTTTCATCCACCATAGGAGGTTGTCGAGATTTGCGAGGATATTCTTGCAAAGGTTCGACCAGTTCAAGCCCTAACTCCTTATATCCCGACCTCGTTGGTGACATGTAAAGAAAGACAGAGAAATAGCAAACGACTCTGGTACCACTGATCTAGATTTAAACAAGAACATAACAAATTACAGATATAACCATACATATAGAGATGCAATAGAAATAATACTTCATTTCATTAATGTAAAATATTGAAATATGCTTACAAACAGAAATGGAAATAAACTAGCTAGGGCGATGGTCGCTTATCTCTGAGAAGAGATGTGGCCACTACATGCCTCCTGAACTGTTTTATAATGAGGCTCGAAGGCCTATTTATTGTTGAGAAACAATGGAAAACCCTAAACATCCAAAAACCTAACCCTAGAAGATGACATGCCAAATTGTGGGCCCCGTTCGGATAATTTGGTACATCAACTTCCCGAGGTCATAACTTTGGCATGCGATCTCCATTTGATGCGCATAATATCTCGTTAGAAATATCTATCTGAGAACTACAACTTTGGGAAGAGCGACATCAAAACATGGACCCATGTTGCTCCCAGTTTTCCCAAAAAACATTGTTTAGGGCCTCAAAATGGCTCCGGAAGTTCAAGACCCAAAAAACTGCTAAAAATAGTAAACTGTGCTACAATTAAGGAAACTGAAAAGCTGAAAGAAACAATGGTGGGGGTCCAAGTGGGATTGGCGGGTGGCCACCAATATCCACTTGGATCATTGTATCTCTTACTTAGACACCATATTTTCCTTGTACCTATTGACTTATATGTGGAAGTTTTTTGAGTAAACCACTTTTACCCTCATGTATGCAGGTCTCCTTTGGGCCCATCCTTTATGGAATTTAACATAGAGAAACATTTCCCCATTCATTGCCTTTTCCTACCATTCATAGGAAACCACCTTAGGGATCCCCACACTTTGGGAGATGGAACAACCCATCCATCTTGCATATTCCATATAATAAGTTTTATATCCACCCTTACATGGGAAGTTTAGCATCACAAACCCTATTTCATTTTGTTTCCCATGAAATTCAATTCCCTTCGGGTTTGGAGCAATTTGTCTTTATAATAGAACCAAGAACACATTCATTTATCATCATCATGTTGAAAATCTATGTTCCCTTGGAATTCCAACATTCATCACCCCTTAGTTTCCTCCATTAGGGCCTTGTACTCACCTTATGCTTGGTTTAGTGAGTGGTAGCATCATATTGCCACCTTTGTTTAGTGCATTTGTGATGAGTCACCTTTACATTCAATGGATTCTATTCAATACCACATTGAGTCTTGTTATAGTATGTTATCACCTATGTGAGACGTACCCATCCTATATTAATGAGATTTCACCTCCAGATGTCCCATAAGTTTACTAATGTGTCTTTGAACTTCCTTTTCCTAGTAATTGACCACTCCTTGTGGAATGATTTAAGTCACTACTAGGTTAGTCTTGCATGTCATGCTTTAAATAAGGGGTAGTCCTAATTCCACCCCTCAGATCACTCTATCCACATTGGTGCTAGACTCTATCAGTTACATTATTCTTTCTACCTCATGTTAGTGTTGAGGATTCATCATTTCATTAAATTCTAGGGAGGCCTCCTTTATCAACTGTAACGCATCCATTCTAGGGGATTGACATAGATTATAGTGTACCTTGGAATCATCTTCCTCATTAGTGGATGCCTTAGATCAAGTAGAGGGATACCTCATTTCATTATGACGTCATTGTCTGTTGTGTGCTCAATTGAAACTCATCATCTCAGATTCGATAATCATACACTTAATGGTCTAGTGCTCCAAATAATTGTATCAGAATCACCAAGCATGCATGAGTTATTTTATGACCGTATGAGGAGGCTTCCCTTTAGGTAGTCCCTCACATCTTCAACCCTCAATGGTTCATGATATAGACTTAGATGTGTTTCCTTTTATTTGATTGATGTGCCTCTCTTTAATTGGATCATTCATATTTTCAGAGCCCCTTTCTATTCAATAGGAATTCTCAAGTTGTTTCTACCCTTTCTCATCATTGAGGGGAAATTTGGTCTTATGAGTCAAGTGTCCTAGCCTATTTTTTATAAGCACATGTATATGGTACTCTATATTTCATTATAATATATTTTAGCCCATTGATTTCAACAACTTGATGTACGATGTTTTCTTTTTCTCAACTCCATTCTATTGGGAACATCATTGTATTCAAGTATAGGTATTCCTTCCTTGTCTAAGATCATGCACACCCAATTTTTAGACTTTTTTTTATTAGAGGTAACCTCCCTAAAACCCTCCTCCATGAGTGGTACAAATCCTTTTGGTAAATCTCTCTCTCCCCCCCTCTCAGTGAAAGAAAAATATATTGTATTTTACTTCTCTCTCACTCTCTCCTATGTTTTTTAGTAAATTTATTTATCTACATCAAAATAACCCAAAAATTCATTAATTATTTTCATCATTTTACCCATTTATGTGAAATTAGTTAAGTTATTTTCACCTATCCACAAGAAAATAATTCAATAAATCAATTATTTCTGAATTGTTTCCAATAATGTACCTTTGAAATAATTTTTCTTGAGCAAGTCACTCTAATAAAGGTCACTAGCCACCTTTTTCACTTTTTCCTCTCATATTTAATTAATAAAAAGAAAAATAATAATAAAGTTCCGGAGGGAGTCAGATCTTAACTTGGTCCAATAATATTTTTTTAATTACTTTGACCACATTAAATATAACCACTATTTTTCTATAAGAGGTTTCATCCATCATTTCACATGATCATTTTCATCATCCAAATTATTATCTTCTTCCTTCCAAGCTCATCCATCTTGATTTCCCACACCATAGCCTCTTGGCAGCTACTGCAGGACGCTAGGGGACCACCTCTCCAACTGATTCTTAGGTGTATTTAATAATAATCTTGCTCTTAGGTAATTGGAGTTTCTTTTATCATTAGCTGAGGTCTTAAATCTATACTTTTTTCAACATTTTTATTTAAAATCTAGGACATTAGCGAATGAATTGATAGATTTTATTCTTGGGTTTATTAATACACTCACATTTGTCTATACCCTAGGCACAACCACCAAAGTAGTAGTTTTTTCTAACCTTTGTGCAAGAATTACATCAACACTCATTGTTATATAAAGTGACCTATTGTGTAATAGAAACATAGATGAGAATATATTGATTGAATATAAATTCCCATTCAAGGTTTTCTTGAGTGTAAACACAATATCACTTGCTTGATATGATTTTGATTGTGTTTTTTGCTAAATTTTATACCCAACATTTGGTAACATAGCCTATGGAGTTCTTACATTTTTTGTATTTTGTGTGATGAGCTCTCCTCCAAAATCAAAGAATGAAAGTTGATGAAATTAATGAGTTGTGGATTAGAGTGCATGTATATGGCATGGTGGAGGTAAATACAATATACCCACTATTCAATAAGTGGATAACTGTTGCTTTAATTGAATATAATTTAGGGGCCATGTCTAATTGTGAGAGATGTGAGGAAACTTATGGAACTAATGCTTCTTACATTGCAAGAGAATATTGATATAGTTATTGAGTAGGTTTGTGCTTATAAATTATAGGAAACTTTTAGAGAAACTATAGAGTCATATAATATTATTGTGGCTAAGAATATGAAATATCCCATTACAACATAAAGTAGATGACATCTCATGTGATATCTTGTTAAAAACTAGTTGTGACAATCAATAAATTGAGAGTGCCAAAGCTATGAACTATGAAAATATAGAGAAAAAGGGATTCATCAAATAAAAAAATAATTTTCTTTTTCCATTCACCTTAGGAAAAAATGAAGATAACATCAGATTCAACACAACAAAAGCTAACTTTGATATTTGACAGATTTGTTTTTTTCCTGCCTATAGATTGAGATCTTGTCATACACTACTGACCCATACATTTGATGATAATTTAGCCATTGATATTATTGTTATGAAGGATGATGTCGTTTTAAATTAATCACATTCAAATAGAAAGATACTAAATTTTATATTAAGGATGGTAGCACAATGATTTGAAGAATAGGTAATTGATTCAATATTGTCAAGTGAAGGAAATTAAGTTGAAGCATATGATATGAAGAGAAGTTTTAGGGTGACTTTAAGTGTTGGCACCAAATTCAAAGAGGTATGGTTTTATTTGTATTATGGATATGAAATTTATGATTTTGAATTCATTTCCTTGTGATATTTGATGAAATAGCATGACAAATACAAGACTAAATAAATTACAATAGGGTGAGGGAATTGTTGAGTAGGAAGGGTAGACCATGGTGTTAATTATGTGAAACTAATTAGAATTTTTTTATGAAACCAAAGCTAATACAACCCTCTAAGAATTTATTCAATGAAAGAATTTAGATTTATGGGAAGAGTAACCTAAAGAAGGCAACAACAATGAGTTGATGTAGTGACTTAACAATAAATGCAATTTTTTTGGCCTATTGAGTGTAAAAATGAGAGATTGATTTTATGATGCAGTCATTGAATTTTGAAATTGTTGTAAGTGGCATCTTGAGGAGATATCATGATGATTTAAAAAAGATAGTTTACTCCCTTCATATTTGTAGTTGATTATTTGAAAAGATGGCTCAACCTTATTTTGATAGTTAAAGGATCCAAGATTGCTAGTGCCTTTAGTATTTTCATTTAATGATTTAACCATAACTCCAATGTGGTATTGTTAATTTTTGCATTTTCTTTGAAGTGATTTGTTTCACATGAAAAATTAACGAAGATTATTTATTTTATGTAATGATATGATATAAGTAGTCAAATTTTAAATAATAACCTATAATGTATTTATATATTGATGTAAAGTCACATTGCAATCCTATTGTGTTATTTTTCAGTCAAGATAAGCCAAATTTAGATTCTAGTTATATAATGAAACATTTGTAAAATTATAGTGAAGGTTAACAATCTAGTCAAGAGTCATGAAATGAGAGTTTATTGATGTAAACAATCAAAGTTAGTAAAGTCAAGTCAAAATTAATGGTAAGTCAAGTTGAGAGAAAGTTGAAGTTCTTTTTCAACTCAATATAAAGAGTCAAAGTAAAGGTGAACTTTATCAATGTGAAGAGTAAAGTCAATTCAAATGCAAAAAGAAAGTCAAAATTATGAAAATTTGAGGTTGAAGTTAATGTGAAAGGAAAAGTCAAAGAGTAAAAATAAAATTGTGCCAAAGTTATTCAAAACTTTGAAGTCAGCGACAAGTTATGTTAGTCAAATTCAAAAGTCAAGTCAAGTGATTTAAAATCATGTCATTGATGCATTATATATGTTTTCCAATCCAAGGCCATAGGTTATCTTATTGGATCTTGATATCACTTCAACAAAAAATATTTATGCAATATAGAAAGACAATTGCAAAAGAAGAAGTAGATAACAAGGAATATAGAAGAAAGTGAATGAAGAAAAAATCATGATGAGTGCAACTAGAGGTAGAATTGGGTAATTTGAAAGAGGAATAACATCTATAGAATGCGTGAAATAATATGATAGAATATAGAAGAATATGGTGAAAGATGTTGAAAAATGTGTAAATAGGTTCAGTGTTCATAAGTATGAAATGTGCTCTTGTAAATAATAAAATGAAAATAAATTATTATTGAAGCATGGGTTTCATGCTCAAGTCCTTTAATTTTTTAGGTCAAGCACCCATTGAGTTCTTCTAGGGTTTGTCCTAGGTTAAAGAGTCATTTTCATATATTAAAGACCCTATGGGCACATTTTATCTTGTAAATAAAAATTTATTTTATCTTTAAATTGTCGAAATATCTCCAAGATCAAGACGACCTACATGGAGAGCCACGTCTACCCACGGAAGAACCTATATATAGGGAGGAATTCATCCTCCATTAAACACACTCACTCATGTAATTCTATGTGAAGAAGAGAAAGAAGAAAGGTCAAAGAATAAGGTATGAAGAGGAAGAAGTGCTTGGGCTAGTTCTCTCTCTCTTGTGAAAGTTGAAGTTAGGGTTTCTGTGCTGGGACTATCTCTAGTTTGATGTTGAAGGAAAGAGAGAAGGAAAGGAAAGAGAAGGTCACTTAAGGCATCTCATTATCCCTATTTCTCAAGGAAAGTCTCTAAGAGGAGCAACAACAGTTACAACATTTTCCAGGAGACAAAATTTCAGATCTACAGTGGGAGGTCGAAACCATTGCAACATGAGGCCGAGTTGATCTTGATCATGGACGGTATTTGTCTAAGTCACTAGGTCATGGTATTCATAAATTGAAGAATCTATAAGAAGAGAGAGATTTAAGTGTTTTCCCCTCAAGAGGAGGGCTTTTAGCCTTGGCTTGCAACCTATATTTAGTGTCATTGTTCTTATTGTTTTGGTAACTGTTTGATTTATCTCACACTATAATAATAAGGAACAAATCTAATAAGAAAAATGGTAACACAAACAGTTATCAAGTTAAGGAGAATTAACATATTTATTGCCCTATTGAATTCTCAACAAAATAAATTGACATTGGAATAGGTATTAATGGACAAAAAAACCTAGGAAGAAACAAAATATACAACGACAATCCAAGGACCATGAAGCAACAAAAGAAGAAAAAGAAAAGTGAAGCCAAAATAATAAGGTAAAAAGTAATAAAAATAAAATTGTGAATCAATATTGAAATGCAAAAGTAATTGAAATGAATCCATGGAAAATGAAATACCTAAGGCATTTGATGATCCTCCTCAATAATGTTCTTTTTAATGATGGAAAAGAATATGGTCATGGTATTATGTTTATAAAAGGGCTAGGTACACATTAAATTAAAATGTATTTGAAATTTATTTATTTGAGATACATTATGATGTAATGGATGTAAGCCTTGACAAGGAAATAAAAATCCCTTAACTTGATTGTTTATGTTTCATGGTAAGCCAAAAACTAGTTGTCATGGAAAATAAAGGTTCATGGTTAGTTAAAAACCACTTGGTGTAATCAATGATTCATGGTGATCAAAATATCATTTGAAAAATGTAATGGTTGAGGGTAACCCAAAAGAACCATGGATGTGGCTTCAAATAGGGCCAAAGGAAACCTAGGGTGATGATTTATGATTATGTAGGGTGGTTGAAAAGGTTTATGATATGATAATTTTTTTTGATGAATCATATATGAGAAAAAGCTTCCTAGAGAATTAGTGGTAGAATGGTTGGTGAATCATGTATTCTATTGGATAGTGAATTTTTTTATGTGAAGTTCAAGAAGTATGATGTTTATATTTTGCAAGTACAAGATGAACATTGAATATGAAGAATAAAGAAAAATAGAGATAAATACATAAAATGAGCACAAAATATGAAGAACTAAAAGGATTAAAGAAGATTGATAGGACCAATTAAGGACTGAATATTTAAGGGACCATAAGAAAGGAGGATAGAATCACAGATATTTATTAAGAAATATTTGAAGGATTATGTCATACTTGTGAACAAAATTTCTAAATAATATGGTTGTGTAAAAAAGTAGGCTACACTTAAATGATTATATTCAAAACTAGGAACGAGGACAAGGAAATAAATCACGCTGATATTTCAATGGAATTGAGATGAGTGTTTATGGAGATATTATTGCATATAGTTACAGAGAAGGTTGAGCTAAATATCTAATTATGACATAGTTGTTATGGTTTCTTACTCTTCTATACAAATACCTATCATATAATAAAAATAGAAATGAGAAGGAATTTGAATATAGTTTCCCTTTTATGGGTTTTTCGAGTGTAAAATCCTCATGCCCCTTATTCTATATACATTTGAGTGTATTTTTTACTAAATAATAAAACTAATAGCCAATGAATTACATGGGACTATTCTTGGTTGTTAGATTCTTTGCTTATGCATGTGCTTTAGTTGGTGGACTATTCTCCCTATTGATATTTGTCTAAATGTGTTTTGTTTTATCTTCGTTACTAATTAGTCTTGTGAGAAGTGTTCTTAATAGTCAAACCATTTCACTTTGAGAGGGATTTGGGAAGGCATGGTTCAAGTTATTTTTCAATAATAGTGGGACTATTCTCCTTATCATTTTCATTTCTAAATATTTTTGTTTTCTTTTAAATATGATTTAGATAACTGCATTTTGCATATTATAATGGTAATGGATTTTATGCATTTTACATTTGTTAATTAGATTGAATTAGTTTAAATTACATATCACAATAGAATCTATTAGCTTTCATAGGATAATAATGCCATATCTGAAGGGATTATCATTTCACCCACAACTTCACAATCAACTTGGGCATTTTTTAACTAGGCTTTGGTTGTGGGAAGATGACTTTGATTTGTTTGCTATAGGCATGTGATTTTTGGTCGTGTCTAGTGGCATTATGATATTTATTTTACACATTTGTATACGTCTTTTATTGCCACCATGGTGGAGTTTCATTTGTTTCATTCTCTTTGCCTTGAGGGACTTTCTCCCTATGAGTAGGGTTTGCTTAACTATCGACATATACTTAACCCTTACACTACCATAAGCACACCAGTCAGGGGTCACTTTGAGTGATACTCAAGGAGCCAAACATTTTGTTCACTAAATGGTTGACCATAGTATTCCACCTCATCTCCATACCTCAACACCTATACCTCAAGGTTGGGGTGTAGATCTATCTATATATTTACATAGTCCTTAACCTAATTTATTTGTGACTAATACCACATCCACAATAGAAATTAGTGTGTACAAAACTAATGTGACTGATGGTCACCAAAGACTATTTCCATACCTACACGTACAAATATAGGTCCTGTACACACTACATTCATAGAGAATCCATTCTCATTATGGAAGAACCTTTCACGATCCATTTTCCTTCCATTTATCACATCCACTATGGATACCTCCACATCATCGACCATGCCCCCTCCATTCATATTTGGAGAAGGCTCTAGCTTAGCTATGAGTAGAATACCTATGTTATAGGTCATAGGCTTGAAATCCACATTCACATTTGGATCCTTGGGACCCACAATGGGTTTGAATATATTAATAGGGAGTACCTTCATACCTAATGGTTGGTTTCCATATGGTTGGAATCATTTTACCTATTCCATGTCATTCCCTAGCTCAACTAAAGGTACTTATATTTCTAGTGGGTTCACATCTCCTTGGGGGAGTCAGTCATTAGGGGGATCTATGTTCCAAGGGACCATGCCTTTTCCTTAAAATGTCTAAGGGGTGGGGAACACTTTCCATAACAAATGTTTAATCCTTGGGGTACCAACCCTTTTGTTCAACCTTTTGACACACCATTTGGCATGGGAGTTCAACAAGCTTTTGGGAATCCTTTTGGCGTTGGGGGCATCCAGCCAGGGGGAACTAAACTTCATGATGTTTACATGGGTGTTTGAGTTAACACCTTTATCCAAATGAATTCCTTAAGTCAAACCACTACTGGAAACCAAACTATGGGTGGATGACCTCCTCCACCTAGGTCACAGGGAGCACTCACCCCCTAGTCATTTTTTAGCTCACCCTTCTTGGTAACCCTTGTGTTGCCTGATCTATCAAAGCTAATGAAGGATCCCATAAAGCACAATTCTGCATGACCACCAGTCCCACATAAAATTCTAGTAGCCATATCTTAGTTTGATGGTAAACCTATAAAAGACCATGAAACCCACATTACCCCTTACCACTTATGGTGCTTTTCCAACTCTTTCATGAATGATAGCATTAGGATGCAGCTTTTCTAGTGGAATCTTACCGATAGTGCCGCCAAATGGTACATTGACTTAGAGAGTGGTGCTTATGATACCTTCATGTATTTAGCCCACGCCTTTGTTAATCGCTATTAATTTCATGTTAGATATGAAATTGGAACTAATAATCTCACTAACTTCATTAGGACACCTCCACCCACATTTCTATTCATATTCATGAGTGGAGGAGAAAAAATAGTCTCTTTAGAACTAAGTTTCCTAATGAGTTGTTACGTGTGCGGTTTACCAAGTCTGAAGATTTGGCTAAGGTAGGAGCCCAAATAGAGGAACAAGCCATGATGTGTCCCCATCAAATAGTCTTGATTTATTTTCAAGCGAGTACTCTATATGAGATCATTCCCTATGCTCCTCGGTCATCGATTTATTCGATGAATCACAAACTTGAAACCTACACTAATTGTGTAATTGGGTCCATATCCTTAAGAAAAATAGGCCATCTAGCCACACATATGGTCCAAATGAACATATCTTATAGTGTTGCGACTACTAATCCTACCTCTTAAACTCCCAATGATTTTGTTCCAACCTTTGATGTAAATTCTGTCTAGTCTACATCTGCAAATAAATTGTAAAAACTAGAAGGTAAAAAGGAAAATAACAACTCTAATAAACCTTAAAATGATTAACAAGGTTCATCTCAAGCTCAAGATATTCCTGGGGGTGGTACAAAAGAGAAGAAGAAGAAGAATAAGAATAAGAATCATTCTTTTTGCAAGATTTGTGAGAAAGACCACCTTACTCATGAGTGTCCATGGATGTATGAGATCCATCTCTACTTCTTGGAACAACCATTTATTGTTAACTTGCTATTTTTATGAATCCATTTCTAGTCCAAAAAAAATGGTTGCACACCCTCCACCTCCTCAACACGGGTGAATTTGGGGAAATTATTATGATAATGCCTCATCATCCACACAAGACATCTTTATGGTGGAACAACTTATCAATGTCAGAACTAGAGCACACAACTATGAGAATCCTAAGAGTGGTACTTACACATCAAAATCCTTAATCCTCCTCGATCTGGTGGTCTTATTCACTTTGATAAACCATCATTGAACACTATGCCATGCCCCCCTAAAGGCACAATTCGTAAAACTACACATAATTCTGATGTGAGGGCCACTCATAACTATAGCATTGTGGAGGATCTAGCCCAAGATCCTACTGTTAATTCTACACTCAAAGTTTTGAAAAGTTTCCCAATGCAACACAAGGAACTATTAAGTTCTATTGGTGGAATGGATGTCTCAGATTTGGATCTCATGAATTTCGATCCATCTTCATGGAAACTTTAACTTCCACATCATCTGGCCTTCCAGATAATGGTCCACGTCTTTAGACATCATGTTCATTAAACAATATTGGATGAGGGGGAATATACCTATATCATGTCATTAAAGTGTTGGAAAGCTTTTGTTTCACTGACTTTGTCTCTGCCTAGGTCCATATTAAAGGATTTTGATGGGCATACCTTGCAACTTCAAGGGTTTTTCCCTACTTTGCCTATCAATATTGGGGGAAAAATGACCTCAGTTGAGGTCGATGTCATTGATGCACCCTTAGATTATAACCTTCTTCTCAGGAGAAGTTGGTTTTATGCTATGAATATTATTGTTTCATTACTCTTTCATGTTGTGATGTCCCCCATCAAGATAAAATAGTTTCTCTTGAACAGTTGAAAATTTTCAAGCCTAATTTGCTCCATGATAGCCACTTAATTCCCTTTGTAGGTCCACTTTAACTGTTGAAAGAAATAGAACATATATACTCAAAGACTCTTCATTGATGGGAACATGTCCCCTTGCTCCATCCGAACCATCTCCATTTTCTTCCACCATTAACATGATCTCTTCTGTCACCAATGAATTCATTGGTCCACATGATCCTCATGTGGTGCCTAAGAAAGATGAACCTCATGGGTGTGTAATTCCACCATTTATGGAAGTTATCACCTCATCAGTGGTCCCACCACCTCCTGATGGAAATGGTTAGAAACTCCACCCTAATATGGAATATGATTAGGCTACTCTTCCCACAAGGGCCACCATTCCATCACTTTCACATGAATCCCTTGATATTGAGTTGCCTTTAGATAAGGCCATCTTGGAGGTCATGGCTTCACATGATAATCCAAGGGAGACTATGAATCATGATACCTCTACTCTCTCGAAGTAAAAAGTGATGGAGCTTGCAAAACAAAATCTTAAATTGGGCTCGGCGGTTATTTCTTTAGTCCTCTAACGAAGTACCACCCTCGAACCAAGTTAAGTCTGGGATTTATAGTATAGAAATTGCCACCATATTATCATCTTTAACTTCTTCCATCGATGAATGTCTCATACGCTATGCATGTCTTGATCATCATCATCAAGGAGTTGCATTAACTCATGAGACCATTCACCCTTTATGTCCCCTGGTAATCCTTGATAATGCTATTGTTCTTGGCCCTCCTTGGAATCATAAACCTTTAGGAATGCAGACATTCAATTTGATGTGGAATGGCACCATCATGCTGTGCCATATGTTTCCAATAACCACACATGATTTCATACACATCAATTGGAATCCTTGGCCTATGCTTGACAATGGGCACTATATTGCATAACCTATTTGAATTTTTCATGCTATGTATATATTTATATAATACATCATCAAAGTTGAAAAACAATATAAAACATAAAAATACAAAAACACATTCCATGGTGACTTGAGGCATGCTATTGAAACTGGAATATAGGGTTAGGATTCATCAAGCTTGTCACTACATTATTAACATTTCCCACACCATTTCACTTTGCCTTAGGGCCCACCCTTGTTAGGTTGCAACATTAACCATGTCTTTTTGTAGAAATTAGCAAGGGAGCATTGGAGGCACCAATTTTGGTTTTTGGAGCTTTCCATAGGCCAATTTCTGCATCTAGTATTTCAAGATGTTGTTCTCTTCTACTAGACCCAAGGGGCTTGAATTTTTTAGCTCTACCATTCTCTATTTTTTGCATAATTGTATTTTTCATACATACACAATAAACAATAATTAATAAATCTAGAAATCAAAGGAGAAATAAATCCTCATAGTGTATATTTTAGATTTTCTAATATACTTTAGTAGATTTTTTGTGTTGAATTGTTCAGTGGAATATCCATGGTAGCTTATAGATAATATTGGTATTGGGGTAGGTTTATTTGGGTATAATGTAGGGATTTGTAAGGGATCCAAATCAATTAAGTCAAAAGTCAAAAAACCCCAATCATGGTTGAAAAATTAGTGAATAACCCTGATGATCCTGCAAATGAGATATTTATATAGATTAAAGCCGAAGTTGCATGTATGAAATATAATGTGAGCCTCCTCATGGCCCTCTTGACTAGTAAGCTCGAGCTATTCAGAGAAGATGGAGGTTCTAATATGGAGGTAAGGTTGAAGGGAAAATTGGTGTATCAAGAAGAATCAGAGAGGGAATCTAAGAAATAACTAAAAAATGATCATCCTAGTTCAAGTTCCATGAACCATTAATAGTCCCTATTCAAAATGGAAGTGAAGCTTGACAACAAGTTGTATCATGGTGAGATTGATGATTGTTGATAACTTTTTCTGTCAAGGGAAAATAGACAAACATTGAGAGAAAATATTGTGGGGAACAATAAAGACTCTCCTCATTCTTATAAAGGTAGCACTCCTCTTTCAATACATGGAATATTATTAGATATGTATTCTAGTGAATACAATTGGTGAGTGCTAAATAAAAAACCCCAACAAGTCTTCCAACTGTTGAATTTTGTAACTCTGGTTAGCCTTCATAATGTATATTTGGCCCTTGATGTATTTATATTGATTATTGTAAAGCATATTTTAAATACTAAGAGTCAAAAGAAAAATATATTTTGAGTCAAGTCCCATTTGGACTTTTAAAAGAAGAAAATTTGAATTTTTGAAATTGAAATTTTTGGCTCCTAGTTTGTCAAGTCAACCTCCCTCCAAGTCAATTTGGCCTAGGCATAGTAATACCTATTCGACCTAGCCAATTCACTATAGAAAGGCAGCTCAACCTCCACAAAGTACCAATTCACACTCTCTCAAGCAAGATAGTTTATGGGAATCCTAGCGAAGGACAAGAAGGCCAAGGAGGATGAAGAGAAGCATGAAATTCATCTATTTCTCTCTTCTCTATCTCACACGTGTGGAAGGAATCTCTATCATTTCCAATTCATACTTATTTTGGATAGTTTTTTTTGCAGGGGTTGAAATTTCTAGGCAATTGTAAGGGGGCGAAATTATAGGATTCTGGCAGTTGCAGTAGGGACAAAATTCTGGGGAAAAGTGGTAGAGAAAAGTACTGGATTAGAGTGGATTGACTTGGAGGGTTTGACCATAATGGGTGAATGAATGAAGAGGGATTACAATTTTGGGCCAAATGTGGTGATGAAATTTCAAAATTTTACTCTTTTATTAAATTGAAGCCCTCAAAATTCATATAAGTGTTGTAAATTTTGATTCATAGTAAAAACACAATTTGTAGCGAATTATGTTGTTGTCCTAATAATATTTTTTGCAAAAAAATTAGTGTCATATAATTTGTCAATCTTTTGTTAAATGAAATGCTCGTCCTTGCAATTTTTCACACATCTTAATAGGGTATGTGTGTGTTCATGCAACATAAACTTAGTCTAAAATGTGTAATTTTTAAGATATATATATATATATATAAATATATGAAAAATGATATTACATAGAGAGAACTAAGTTATGCATATCAAATCTTTATTTTGTTTTGTAAAATTATATTTTTATTATTTTTCAAAGTTGGTGAATTAATATTTGAATTGCATTTTTCAGACTCATGTGTTCACATAAGATTTTTTTCTACTATTTAAATAAAATCAAAAAACAAGAATACCCTTTTGAAGAGGACTCGTAAATGACAATAGTGGTATTTTTTGAAATTTTTTCATTTTGTATGTTTCATGTTATCGATTTTTTATTCAACCCTTTTGAAACTATCCATAAAAATTTCAAGCATTATGTTTAAAAGAAATTAGATGAAAAATATCATGTGAATTCGAAAATGGCAAACTCATATGCCATTGGATAGAGGATTTCTTCAAAAATCCAACATGATCAACTCTGCCACTTAAGGACAAATTTCTCCTTAAGTCTGCTAGGGTACAAAATGGTGTTGTGGAGAAATTTGCAGAAGGGGAGCTAAAACTCTATTTTTTAGGCCCTTAGTAGCTAAATCGAGTGCTTAAAATTATCGATCAAGAATTTGAGATAAACTTTCAAATAACTAGATTGAGGATTTAAAAAACCTTTGATTGAGCCCTTAATGTGGTTAAACAAAGGCTCTATCAAGATATAGCTATAACTTTAAGGCTCAATCGAGCCCATAGCTTGACCAAGCTTTTGTGTATCCTTAGGTTACACAGGAGCTTGATCGAGGGTTTGTTTTAATGCTTGATTGAGCTATATTTAAGCCCTAAAATAACTCGATTAGGGGCTTAAATATTGCTCGATGTGCTCTTAAAAAGGCTCGATTGAGTTTCTTTTTTCACCCAAAATGCACCCTCTTTCCAAAAAGTGTAATCCAACTTCATGCATAGACCTAAATTTGTCGAAGTCAGTTTGAACTAGTTAATGGCTAGAAGGTTTAAGTGTGTCTTGTTGAACAAAATAATTTCTCTATTGAAAAGGTTGTTGGGTTTTTCCCCTTACTGGGTTTTCCTAGCATAAATCTCATGCTCTCTTTATGCATTGTGATCTCTATTGTTCTACTTTCCTTGTATGGTTTAATTTTTGAATTATAATTTCTTAATGATATATTGGGGAAATTTTAAAAAATCAACATCATTAGAAGTAATTATAAATTATCATGAATATTGTGCTAGTATCCATTGCACTTGAAAAAGAAACATGGTATTAGAGCTTTGGTGAATGAAGGAACTCTGGGATCAATCTTAGAGAAAACCTACATTGAGATCACTATTTTGAAGTCCTTGTTGACTTACATCCATGGATTCTTCTATGAAATTAGAGAACAAGTTAGAAGGGGCTTAAAACTTCAAGTCTTGGAAGACTAGAACTTATCTTATTCTTGCAAAGAACAAAGTCTTGGATATTGTGAAGGAAAAAGTTGTTGAACCAACAAATAATGCGGGAAAGGAGAAGTTTAAGGAAGATGACATCACTGTTATGAGTCTTATTGTGGATTCAATTAGATATCATTTGATTCCCCATATTTCAAAGCTTAAATATTCAAAAGAAATGTTTGATGCCCTAACCAAACTATCAGTCAACAACATTGGTCAAGTCATGAGTTTGAAGAATGAGCTTTGTGACGTGAGGATGATAAATGATGTGTTGGCACCTAATCATCAGGATTGGGTGAATGTAATTAATGTAAATAAATAATAAGAAATATGAACAGTCATCGAGAGATGAAGTGAACAGTATTTCCCTCATGTATATAATAAAGACCAACCTAAAGGAATAAAATATGAATTGAATTTTGTGGAGTTACTACCTGGCCTGACATGGTATCAAAGCCAGCTCCATTTTTGGCATCTCCTTCTAGTTTTGTAACTCCCTTCTGCCATTTTCTTGTAGTCTGTCCATTGCCCCCTGTGGAGTCTATCTACTGCCCTCTCCACAGTTGCAGCTGCAAATCTCTAACATTATCTGCGCCCTCTGCACTCCTTTCTACATTCTTTGGGCTCTCTGCCATCATCATTGGAAGGATTGCTCCAATGTGAGACCGGCGATTGATCTCTCGACAATTCATTTTCACTGAGCAGTGGAGGGAGGATGGCAGCTTATGCGGGAGCTTTTTTGAATCCTTATGTGCCTGTTTCGAAGATTTCTCTTCTTTGGCTTTCAATTCGAACTTGTCTTTGAAGCGATCTGAGAAAGGCTCAGTCATAAGCGGTCTCTCAGTCATTGGAGAAAACATAAGTTCATTCTATGCATGGAATGTTGTGCATGGCATCTGGTGCATGGTTTTGCATTGAACCGTGGTCGTTGAACTCTACAAAGTTTGATAGTTTCTTGAACGATGGCATCATACGTTGCCTCATCCATATATATATCTTGAATGCTGACAGTTTCTTGAATGATGATAGTTTCTTTTACGTTGCCTTAATACACAGTCTTGTATCAGACTTACTACGTAGCATATATTGAACGCTGCCCCACTCGTGTATGCGTTGAATTTTTTTTGGCATATAAAAATCATTGAATGCCACGTGTTGAATAGAGTTTTTTAAAACAAGGTCGTGGGTCAAAACACTGTGGCATGAAGCATTGTGAATGCTATGGTCTCACACTGTATGGTATATACCTCTGATATGATACCTCTGTTGAATGTGTTGTACAGTTTTTTTGTGTATTGGAGCTGCCCCACAATATATTTAGGTTGAATTATATTTTTTCCCATTAAAAGTAAAAAAAAATTTGCAGCAGAAGTTTTTGTTACAGTATGCATTCAATCATATCCATTGTGGGAATATTTCTCACTGGCAAGGAGAACTATCCTGAGTGGTCTCGGATGATAAAACACACCCTCATTTTCAATGAGTTGTGGAAAGGAGTGTGCATTGGAGACAGAGACAAAGAGCCAGAACAACCTAACTCAGACAAAGAGCTTGCCATTTGGGAAAATAAGAACATAAAATATTATGCATTAATCACAACATCTGTAAATGAAGAGGTGAGTTGCCATATTTCGCTATTTTCAACTGCTTTTGAAGCCTTACAAAAGCTGAAAGAACTCTATGACTCACATTCTGCACTTGAAGTTGTTAAACTCATGATTAAACTCTTCACTCTTGAATTACAAAATAATGATCCTCTTGCTCTTGCATCAAAAAGTAAAATCCTAAATGCATGATATCAAATCCACTCAGGTTGAATTGGATATTCCTCTTATTGCTTTTCTCAAGGCATTTTATCCTACTTACTCCAATCATCTCGAGTCATTGCAAGCAAATGAAAATCTCAAAGATATTACCTTTGACTCTCTTGTGAAAAAAATTATTGAAAGAGAGAAAGCTTTTGGAAAGAAGACAACCCCTGAATATTCTGAAGAAGCTGTGTGCCTTGCTCATAAAGAAAAGAATCTTGCTCAAGATTTTTCTAGAGTAAGAGGTGGTCGAAGAGGAAGAGGAAGATATTTCAGAGGTGGTGGGGGCAGACACTCTCAAGGAGAAAAGCCAGATTTTCACTACATACGCTGCAAAAGAAATGGATCACATGATGCCTCTACATGAAAAATACCTTGGGACAAAATTGCGTAGCAAAGAAACCAACAGAAAGGTAAAAATAATGACACAGAAAGAGGTAAAGCACTTGAATTTGCTCATTATGTGGTGGCACAATGTAATATTGGAGTAAATGAAGATTTGTTTAATGCTTCACTTGCTTCTTGGAAAAATGATTGGTTGCTTGATTCAGGAGCAACTTGCCACATGACTCGTAGAAAAGATTTTTTTGAAGAATTCACTGACAATGTTGATGGAGCAGTATACTTTGTATACCAATCAAAAATCAAGCCATCAGGGCTTGGCACAATCCAACTTAAATTGCCTGATCTTCCAGACTTTCTTTTGCATCATGTTCTATATCTCCCACAACTGAAGAGAAACTTGTTGTCCTTGGTCCACATCTTCTAGCAAGGTCACTCCATTCATATGTTTGATGGTAAGCTTGAGGTGAGAAAAGCATCTGACCACTCACTTGTCATGAGGGGAATAGAAGAAGAAAGGCTTCTCAAGCTGCAAGGTACCTCTGCTCGTGCACAACATTTCTCATACAATTCTCATTATGAAGAAGGTACACTTCCATCAAGTTTATTATGGCATGCTAGATTTGGACAGTTGAACTATGGCAACCTCTGCTTGTTAAAGAAAAATGGTGTTTCTGGTTTGCCTACGATTCCTAGGAAAATTAAGCAATGTGATGCTTGCATTCTAGGAAAGCATAACAAACAGTCTTTTCATGATTCACATTCAAGAGCACATAGAAAACTTGAACTCATTCATTCAGATTTATGTGGTCCAATGCCTGTTCCCTCTACAAATGGAAATAAATATATGATGACATTTATTGATGACTACACCAGAATGTGTTGGGTTTACTTATTGAAGAACAAATCTGATGCTTTTCAAACATTCAAGAATTTTCATAAATGGATTGAAAATGATGCACAATCTCATATTGGGTCTATTCACACTAATAATGGAAAAGAATATACATCAAATGAATTTGAGCACTATCTTTGCCAACATGGGATTAAACATCAAACGACTGTGCCTTATAATCCCCAACAGAATGGTGTAGCTGAAAGAATGAATAGGATAATCTTAAATATGGTACGCTCCATGCTCTTCTTCAAAAATGTAAAAATAATGTTTTGGGCTGATGTTGTTCTATGTGCTGCATATATAAAGAATAGATGTCCATCTAATGCTGTCAGAAACAAGACTCCATATGAAATGTGGTATGGGCACGTTCCTTTGGTAAAGCATCTCAGGGTCTTTGGTTCCACCTGTTATGCCTTGATACTAAAAGTACATAGAAACAAACTTGGTGCAAGAAGTCGTAAGTGTATCTTCCTGGGGTATTCAAACACCTCCAAAGCATACCGTCTCTATGATGAAGTCAATAAAAAGTTTGT